>VYXC01009752.1:133501-224086 GCA_013397175.1 Platysteira castanea
ATAAAAAATAAAATAAATTAAATAAATTACATTTAATTTTAAAAATTAAAGCCTGCACTCAGATATGAAAGTTCTCAACTTGGTCTGCTGGTCCCAAACATCGCTCAACTCTTTGCCACTACTTTTAAGGCAAAGATGCTGCTGCTGTAGCTCTGATTCTGCATCCTTTTCTGAGCACAGGAGGCTGTTCTGTCAGCTCTAGAAAGACTCATTCTTTCCACTCCATTCTATGGCTGGCATTTGGGAATAGATGTTTGCTCAGAGTGAACCAAAGAAAGAAAGAAATAATCAGTTTATCAGCAACCAACAAAGCACACATACTGTGATGATTAATATGCATTTGAGTGGAGAACTGCTCTTTTTGCCATTAAAACTTGTTTTACTTAAATCACATCTTTCATCAAAGTCTTCTAATTGCACTACAGTTTGTGATCATTTAATTATCTGTGTTTTCCTTTCAAGATGGTATCTCGAAAATGTACCGTATATATCAGAGTACTCCTCTACTTTTAAGTGCAGCTTGGCCAAATGAATTTCTCCTAGAGAAAAGCCTTTTCAAAAGCATTTTCTTCTTGTCCACTTTGGGATGAAGCAAGCTAAAAACACAGAACATTCTCAGCTCTTCATTTGAAGAAGTGGACATCATAATTATAAATTCCTGCTGCAGTTTAAGGTTCACAGGACAAACTCACAATAGCCTCATTACAAATTCTCTGTGATCTCTTCATACATTTTAAGCACCTGGAATATTTGCATTTCTGATTTTGCTGGTGCAGCCTCAACAAGAGAGAGATATTCTCACTCAGTGTGAGCTGGATGAGGCTCTGAACAGAAGTTTTTCGTTGATTCTGGGTGAAACTGAAGAGAAATAAGGAAATTGAGATCAAAAAGAAAGGTAAAGCCTGACTGGAAACATTGTGACTTTTTTCAACTCACCTTTTAAAGGCTCACCCCTTCTTCAAGTGAATGAAATTATTTTTTAAATGTTCTTTGTCCTGCTCCCAGTGAGATGTCCAGGATTTCAGGGCTCTGCCAGGGCTGCTTTGAAAGAAAAAAAGTGAAAAAACCTCCAGTTAAGTGTCTATACACTCTAAAGTGTAATAGATTTGTTTAGCCTCGTTCAGAGGAGTAGAGATTTGCTGCTTTATTAAATGGAGCAGAGATTTTCACTAAAGAAAATCTAAACAGGCTGGGAAATCAAGTTTTATAAATATGGCCCTTTGTCCAATTACCATGTGATATAGTTCTTTCCGTGGGATCATTATGCATATATTGCTTTCTTTTATGCAAATATGTGTGCATAAAAAACTGCAATGGCACACAGGAACACACATTGTAATTAAAGTGATTCAGTGAAAAATAGCTCAAAGGAAGTTAGTTACAATTTTCTTCCTCTGTGAACTTTGTTTTTTGGTATATTCAGTGCATTTTAACAGTATTTGGTGTCATATTTGGCTGGAGATCAATTGTAGAGCACGAGAGATATGGGATGAAAATCTGTGTGTGATAAAGATATATGTATATATCATAACATAATACAAAGACAAGCAGATAAATGCAATTTATAAGAAGATAATAGATTTTCTTCACATGGGTAAGTATAAAATACATGTAAATATAGAGCATTCTTCCAGATACTTTAATTCCTCTTACAGCACCATCAGAGCTGGCACTTCTATAATGACAATATCATTCTTTGAAATATTTTTACAGTGATAAAGAAGGATGAGATTTAATAAAGAGGTAATTAACAAGCTGTAATACCTAAACATCCCTGTTTATGTGGGGTAGCAGATTTTTTATATACTCATTTTAGTCAGCTCTGACAGCAAGTCTGTGNGCATTTTAACAGTATTTGGTGTCATACTTGGCTGGAGATCAATTGATTTGTCTGGTTAGAGCACGAGAGATAAGGGATGTGTGAGAAAATCTGTGTGTGATAAAGATATATGTATGTAACTTCATAACATAATACAAAGACGAGCAGATAAATGCAATTTATAAGAAGATAATAGATTTTCTTCACATGGGTAAGTATAAAATACATGTAAATATAGAGCATTCTTCCAGATACTTTAATTCCTCTTACAGCACCATCAGAGCTGGCACTTCTATAATGACAATATCATTCTTTGAAATATTTTTACAGTGATAAAGAAGGATGAGATTTAATAAAGAGGTAATTAACAAGCTGTAATACCTAAACATGCCTGTTTATGTGGGGTAGCAGATTTTTTATATACTCATTTTAGTCAGCTCTGACAGCAAGTCTGTGGCTGATGGTTATGCCAGTCATAATTAAAACTCTTTCCCATTACATTCATTATCACAACAGATGGGAAGATTTTGAGAGTAAGAGGTATCAGTTTTATATTAAAAAAAAATTGCTTGTGCCACTCTATTCTTTCTGCTTCATCCCTTTGTTTTCTTTTCAAAGCAAAGGAAGGATTAACTTAAACACCAAAGCTCTGGTATTAATATAAAGGCATTATAGGAACCACAAATAGGATGATTGGAATCTGAAAGCTAAACAAGGGAATGGATTCTAAGCTATGATAATAATATACTGCTTCAAGCTGTATTTATAGATCAGGTTTATAGAATAAAATCATAATAACAATCAAAAATCAAAATAAAATCAAAATAAAATCATAAATGTCAAGAATTATTACCAGTCCTCTGAGATAATTAGCAGCCAGTCACTTAATTGACTTTTACCACTGCTCTGAAGCCACTGATACAATCTGGGTGTGGTGTCTGATGGAGAAATCGATGTCAGTCTCACCCTAGAGCTATTGAGCATTCAGACTTTAATTTTCAGTAAGATAATGTCAACTCAATAAATTAACTGGGATTTCGGTTTTTTTTTTTCCTTTTGGAGAAATTAAGACCGTCCACCATGAATAAACCAAACCAAAGCCAAGACCAAATAAAGACAATAAAACCCTAATATGGAGTAGTGTGGAGTAACAGAAGCTGTCTGTGTACTTGAATGCCTGACAGGAACCTTCAGAGTCCTGTGCTCTTGACACGGGTTAGAATAAAGGATATTCATTTTTCAAGAGCAAAACCACTCAGCATCTTGTCCTCCATCATATTTGCATTTAAACAAGAAGGCATTTAATAAGACAGGCAAGAGTTCCTCAGAAGGCACAGGTGGGAAGCCAACCGTGTTTTCCTTTTAGATCTACAGAAAACAATTTTACTTAATTACGCAATTATCCCAACCAGCCCTTTTTCCTGCCTGAAAGGGAACACAGAAATGTATGAGCTACCAAAGTGATGAGATGAATGGTTCATTTGCTCAGCATCTTATTTTACTGGAATGGCCAGTCCTTGGCATGCCGGGCAGGTGTACAAAACACACTGCAGCACACAGGTGTTGAACAATTTTTCCCTTGGAAAGGTTTCCTCCTTTCCCTCATCCTCTGTGCGCTCTCCAGAACTGCCATTTCCAACAGCTGCTGGCTCTGTGCCTGTGCTCAGTGGCTGTAGCTGGGAGCAATTCATCACTTCAGAAAGCCAGCTCAGCACACTCGAGCCATCTGAACTATTTCCACCATCCCACATTATATTTGAGAATATAATTGGGGGGGAAGAGAGGACTTCAACTCTCATTGCCTTTATTGCTGCTCCAGAGAGAGGCAAAGACTATTTCCATTCCATTCCACTCCATTCCATTCCATGCCATTCCATTCCATTCTATTCCATTCTATTCTATTCTATTCTATTCTATTCTATTCTATTCTATTCTATTCTATTCTATTCTATTCTAGCTTATCCTATTCTATTCCTATTGTCTCCTATTCTATTCAGTCCTATTCTATCCTTTATTTATTTTTATACTCTTCAAGATAAAATTTGACACATGTCCTAACTCACTAAGTCCAAGAGGGGTTGGGGAATGACTCTTTTAAGTGTAACTGGTTGAGGGAAGGGTGGTTTGCTTAAAATGGATGGAGGAAAAAGATATTCTTAGCTGAAAGTGTAGGACTCCCGTTTTCAGTTTAATTTTCTCAACATGTATTCATTTTTGTTGCTGTTTTTAGTCCTTAAACACTTATTAGACAGCGAGAATGAAACACAGAGACCTCCAAGAGAAAAAACCACCACAATTCAGAAGAAAGTTTGCACTTCCTGAAAGCTCTTAATGGAACAGAGCTCCTGTGCTAGGAAAAATTTCATTTTAAAGCCCACCCCAGTGTGTGTTACCCTTGCTGCTGACATCTGTAATCCTTTTCTTCTGCTTCTGTGGCTGAAAATCAGAAGTAGGTCATGCTGCAGCATTACCTGTTACTGATTCTCCACCGCAGATGGAAAAGGAGGAACTTGCTCAGCAATTCAATAAAGTTAATCAAAACCAGATAATCATAAGATATGAGGCTTTCTCCAAGGCAAAATTGTCATTGAAGTCACAGAAGCAACAAATAGGACAGAAACTCTAACAGAGAAGTTGATACAACTCCAAAAAGCTCCAGATGTTCATTTGCAGGTAAAAACTTGTAATTAAACTTTCCAGACACTGCATTTCCAGAGATTAGAACATTGAACTTTACATATGAAGCACTGATGAATATGAAACCAAACTAAATGATTCCAGTCAGATGGGAACAGGCTGATTCCAGCCATCTGTAAGCTGGATATTTATAATCAGCCCTTACAGTCATTTTTACAAGGCTGTCCTTGAGAAAATGGAGCAATATAACATTAATCAACATTTCACCTGAGGCTGTGGACTCAGGACACAAAGAAATTGCTCTGAAATTCCAATCATCCTTCAAAAATGTGTTGCATCAAAACGCTTCAGTTGTTCTGGGCACGCACTTTTTTTGATATTTACTGGTCCAGTTTGGACTAAACTCAGTGAAATTTGGGATGGATCAGTGCCACTGTGTGAATACCACTTGCTTCTTTTTAAAAAAATATGTGTAGACATCCAAAAACTCACACGTAAGTGTGAACATATAACATACAGGCACTGTGCTGTGTGGTATTTACAGGGCAGGAGGGGAGAAGTGTTATCACTAAATGCTCCAGGGAAAGGAGAGGAGTAATAAATGCTCCCTCACCTGGCTCATCAGTGTAATCTAACACTTTATACGATGCGAATTCTTTACAGATTTACAACGACCCCACAACTTTTCAAATCTTTATCCCCAGCCTTCCCACACATAATGGATTCCAAAGCAGCACTTCACTGAGGAATCTTTTAACTTCTCCTTTAATTTCGCTGCTGAAGCCTCTGCAGGAAGGTACTTGGGCTGGTGAATGTTTTGCATAATGTAAACACCTGCATATAGGAGGGCTGCAACAAGAAGTTAATTATGTCACAAGAGTTGCAGGTTCTTCGTTTGGATTTTCTCTGAGAAGCAAAGCCAAGTCCCAGTTGCAGCCTGTCAGCTTTCCTTTGAATTGCCACAATAATTAATATTCTTTTCATCTAAAAGTCTGCCACCAAAATGGGACAGGTGGTTCCAAGAGTTGCTAAAAGCTGCTAAATATCTCTGGCAATGGTGCCACAGTGTCTCTACAATGATGGCCTTTTCCCCAAAAAATATTAGTCACAAATTTAGTTTAGGTGTTTTAAATGCAGTTCTGTTGGTTTGTCCACACACTCCTGTATATAAGGGTGGGTTTATACAGAGATATAGAGATATCTACATGAAAGGAACAGGGGTAACTACTGAATATAAAGAAACAAAGGAGGAGATGACCCAATATTTCAAGAATACCTAAATTTCCAGCTCACTGCTCATCCCAGACTACAGACAGCCCTGACCTTGCAGGTTAGAAAATGTCAAAAAATGCATCACTGTTCAGCAAAATCCAACAGAGAAGGAAGCAAGGAAATAAATTTAAAAAGCCACTGAAGTGCTGGAAGTTCACACAAGCTCTGAAATCAAATTTCAAAGTGTAACCAAGCCTTCCTTGAGCCTGGCTTTCCGAGGGCCACAGAAGTTCAATTAGCCACAAACTACTCCTGAAGTTTTCTGTTAATACAAGCAAAGCTGCTGTGCCACCTGGCGAACATTTTCCTATGCAAGAGTCTCTTTTGCTGTATTTCTCGATAGAAAAGGCTAATTCAAGTGCTCTTGGCAACCTTTGTTGGTGCCTGCATTAAGATGTGTGAATAGTTGCAATCAGTAATGAGAGAGAGACTCCACTTCTGTCACCACAGAGGGCTGGGCTTTTGTCAGCACAGAACTAATGTGCTCATTATTTCTCAGCAATACATGTTTTAATTTTGGAGAAAATGAAGCAGCGTCATCTGTGGCATATAGGAAAAAAAAACCTACAGGGATAATATATTTGAGTAAAATATCACTGTGTTTTCAGCTCACGAATTGATCAGTCATGATCGATGATAAAATTGCAATTAGCTGATCAGACTTGATCATCTAAAATGTATTCAGTTTCAGTACTTTTCCACTGAACACTGAATAATTCTTGGCCCATCAGCTGCGTGGATCAATCCATTAAAAATATTTAATAACGCCGTGGTATTAAATGTTCTCCGAAGTGTTAAATCAATGCTATCAGACACAAACCTCTCAAGATGGGTTATTCTCAACACTTTGAGTCAAATACGCAGAATAAAATCTCTGTTATATATCTGGAATATTTGCTCTGGAAATGCATAGTGACAGCACTCCAAAGTCGTTGTTTGGGCCCATTCCTTTGCCAGCTGACCCCATACTTACGAACATGATCACCAAAAGTCATTAATTCAACCAAATTCATGACAAAATTACCCCAAACTGAGACAGGACACAGACAGGCCCGGCCTAACGTGCATTGTGCTACTCCAGTAAAGAGAGGAAAAGCACAGGAATGTGGGATTCCCAATAATCTTGTCATGCATTGCTTAGTGGCTCTGCTGTTTGTCCTGATTTTCACCTAATAGAAAATATATCTTTTAATTTGAAGAAAATCTGGATTCAGATCAAATCTTGATTCGCATTTCATGCTCCAGAAAATCCACCTTCCCAGAAGACTGAAGAAAATATCCTCAGAATTTTAGAGAAGGTCAACACTTAAAGCATGTCTTGGCTCAATATCTGTACAGTATTTCAGTCTCTTAAATTGTTCTTTTACCTTGAATTCAGTTTAGGGAAAGCAATTTTCTCTATATATTGTCTCAGCAGTTCTTGAGGATTCAGCCAACACACTGATCCTCCTTTTAGAATTGGTTAATTTATATTTTCTCTTGACTTCAATACAATTTCTAGTGTTGGACCTGCTCCTATTTATTTACTATTTTTGTACTGGAGGTCTATAACTTCTGCATGAGAATAAAACTAAATTAACCCCTCCATATAGAGGTCTAAATTATTTGGCAGGATATTTTGTTTTCTAATAGAAAATGGCATCAGATTTTGGACAACTAAATGAACTTTTGGAATAATCCAGAAATATATTTTATGCAGGACTTTCCTTAGGCGAACAGCAGTGAGTTATAGGTTTCAACTTTGCTCCCATTTTTCATACAGTAACCAAATAATATTTATTCATAAGAACATCAATCTTTTTGGGCATAGATGGAAAGATCCCATCAGATGGCAGGTGTGCCATTGGCCATTACACACCTACCAAAGGCTTTCTCTCTGGTGTCTAAGGCCTCAGCGCCCTAGAGAAAGTTAATTAAAGCTCAAAACTTTGTGACAGAAAGAAAACACACGCTTCCCTTTCCTAAAAAAATAAAGTTTCTGGATGAAAAATTTACCTTATATTAAAATAAGAAGGAAACTGAAGGCCTCATTTGGATGATATATAGGAATTTTCTGCTTTTTTTTTAGTTTCCTCATCAGAAATCACTCTTTCCCCCTCAGCTGCCCAGGATATTCAAAATGTGAATATCTCCAGTTCATTACTGATTATATTTACAAACCCCACAGTGATACCAGGCTGTAGGAAGGACTCAGAAAGTTCCAAAGCATCTCTGTCTACTCCCAGATCTTTGTGGTGTCTGTAAATTCTTTCTTGCTTAATTTGATATGAGACACATCCTTCATGTTATCAAGGGTAGATTATTCTGCCTCAAAGAGTCTCGTTGATCACCACCACCAAATGCCATTTCTAGGGACTGATTTTCCATAAATCCGGGATGTTGACCATTCACCAGGCACAGCCTGGCTGCCCCAATGAGATTTTTGGGTGGAAAACCAGAGTGGACATGGGGAGATGTCACTGGGTGTGCTCCTTCTGGAGGATGGTACCCATTTCTCACCCAGCCCACACCTTCCAGGATTTTCTAAATCACGAATCTTGAGCTAAAAGGAATCACCTCAAGCCTGTCATGACTTTAGGCCCAGCCAGACATCCAGTTCTTCCTTTTTCTTAGAAAATACTTGCATTCAAACTCTTTTTTATTTACCTTTCTGCCCTTCCTTACTTACAAATTTCACCAACATGGGTGTAATGCCAATATTTTGTTGTTGTTGTTGTGTTCTGTTCTCTCTTCACCTCAGGCCCAGCTATTTGCTTTTGTACCAGAGTTATTTCTATGAGCTGGCTGCCACTGACAGCAGCTTTTCTGTTAATACTGAAAAGTGGTGAATTAGTTGTTTGACTGACTGAGCTTCTGTGTTTGGAAATCAATATTAAATTGCTGCTTCCATCAATTCAAGCTACCAAAATACAGACATATTCGTAAGCTTGTTATGAAGAAAAACTGCTCGAAAAAGGTGAGAAATAGAGCTTTAAAATATCAGTTTATTGCTGCAATTACAGTGCATTCATGAAAGAGTTACCTGAACTCAGTGCTAATATCAGATTCTGTGTCAGAATCTCAGGGATATCAGAAGAAGTACAACTCCCTCTTTGGTTCCTTTCTCCTTTTCTCTATGGTTAGAGTCATTACACAAGAACAGCATCCATTATATGCACAGTATTTCTCAAACAACAAAAAAAATTAAAATATGGAAAACCCTCATGAACACACTGGGAATGTGACCTACCCACCATGCAGGTTGTGCTCAGCCAGCACAGGTACAGGGTGCAGCAGGACAGATGGAGGGGTGGCTTTTTCATGGAAAAGCCTTATCAGCTTCTAAAGGGCACAGGATTACTCCAAAGCTGGGGTTTCTTTTGGAATAAACTAAAAGCAGGGCTGCGTTTCTGCCTCCTGGGCGTGAAGGAAAACACGTTTATCACATTACAGCACTGAGGCTGGAGATGAGCTCTGCCATTTCCCTACAAGCAAATCCAGGCATCCGGGGAAAAACAAGTGTGCTGGCAGCCAGGATACACAGGAGGTCTGGGCAACAACTGTGGCTGCTTCTTTCTCACAACAAGCAGACACGGCTCATTACAGTGAGATCATTATCCTGCTGGAAAACGGGATCCTCCAGCAAGGAAATCATTGTTTGTTAGGGCTTGGAATTTCTCACAGTTCTCAGGTTTAAACCAGTCCTACCTCGCACTTGAGGGAGTTTGTCTCGCTGTGGTAAAATGTGAGCGTGCACCTCATTTATGAGAGAGGTTCCAGTCACCTTTGAGATTAAAAAATAAGAGGGTTTGTTTTTCTTTTGGGGGTGATTGTAACTCATATTCACCTCCTATACTCTACTCAACGCTAATCTTTAGTTCTGCGACAGAGATGAGCTATTTTGTGAATGAGCAGAAGCAAAACTCTCTTGGAAGCCTCTGAAAATGCAATTTATCAAATTCTTCAGTATTGCCAAGTGCAAACTATTGAAAATGCTTGTCATCTAAGCCACGGATAGAATTCCCCTGCCTGCCTCCCCTGATTCAGAGATTCAGAACCAGGTTTTTAGTTAATGCTCATGCAAAAGGCTGCACTGTAGAGTATTTCAGTGATGAGTGGGACAGTTAAAAGGTTTATTATTTTTAGCACACTCAGACTTGTAGTGAAATTTCCTCAGGTTTCATGGAAGAAAATGTGTGCTTCCATTTCTGCACAGGCAAGTCCCAGTCTGTCATTCTTAGGTGGCAAAAAGCACAACTGCTCTTAAAAATATAAAGGACAAAGAGGCACACGTCCATGTATTCCATACATGAATTATGAGGAATAATACACATTTCCATTGTCTGCGTAACACAGGCATTTTTAGCTGTGTTTTTGGGAATTAGCATTGGCTTACAAGTAAATAAAGAGAATATCTGAAGGGATAGATGCCAAACTGTTGGACAGAGCAGTTCCAGTCCAGAAGCATCAGCAACCTGCTGAACTCCAGAAGGGTGTCAGAGCCATGAGGGGGTGATGGTTACTGGACATTTCTCCTATACAGATGAGATTCATCACAAGAAACGTCCAGAATCTAATAATTAAGCATCAAGTTGGCCTCTTAAATGTGCAGAATTCTCTCCTCTAGCTCTAGCAGGAATACCAATTACTGCCTTGGACTACACAGCTAAATTTTAGGTGACTAAAACTAGATTAAAATAGGCCCCTTCTACATGAAGGCTTTGCATAAAAGAGCAGAGCCAATACTGAAAACAAGGTGCGTGCCATTACTGCCAAAAAATTTATAAGTAGCAGGAATACAATTCCACATTTTTATGGCCTCATCTGTATAAGCATTTTTATAGTCACTTCCATAAAAATGTCTAAAAGTGCTCCATAAATATTAATGAATTAACCTCCCCTGCGTCCCCATATGGTGAGTATTTATTTTTACATTGTAGAGCTGGAGAAACAGTTGCAATAAAGCCGAGCTCTGTGCACAAGTCCAGCTACCACTTCTTTTAGAGAATCAGGAATAAATAACCCTACACCCTTGATAGGAAACTCAAGGATGAGTTATCCACCCTGCCCACGACTCCAGAGCAATGGGATTTCCAAAGATCTTGTCCCCTCTCCCAGCAGAATTCTCCAGAATCCAACATCTCCAAAAACCTCCACAGCCAGGATAAGGAGGATGGATATTTTGGTGCTACACTTCCAGAGCTGAAAGTATTCTGCAGATCTTGAAATTGTTCTGCAGGATGATATTTTTAACGTGTCAATTTAATGTTTTATGGGTGGACACACATGAGGCTGTAATCCAAGAAAGACCACAAGATTTCAAGGAGGAAAAGTACAAGAATCCAAATTCACTCCTGATAAGAGACAAATAACTAAAGAAATACAAGTCTATAATAAGTTAAATACCCACGTAAGGCTCTTGTACACAGTTTGCACAAAAAATAAAGATTAAAAAAAAATCTGACAAAAATAATAAATCGAGCTCAAATTACAGAACTGTTCTGCTCAAATAACAGAGTGTGCAAGAATTAGTACAAATAATTCCATGGAAATGTTTTTTCCTAAATGCTCCCTGAAAAGACAATTTCTGAGTCTTAGGACATGGTTTGGAAGAAGCCCTCTGCATCATTACTATTATTTTACTTGCTTTTTCCTCCTCCTTTCTGTTTTTTTCCCCAACTTTATCACTGTCTTTCTCTTGCAGTGCACCAAATACAAACCCAGATTGGCCAAGACACCAGGCCCCACTGAAAATAAACATCCTTTATGGCTCCAACACACATTTTCCTTAAGAAATTAATTTCCTTAATAACTTAACAGAACAATCCATCCCTCTGCTCCTCACGGATTTTTTCCAGTATCCCATAAGCTGGTAAGGGATCCATTTGTTGACATCCACAGCAGTTAAACATCACTGTTTTCCTAAAAGCAGGACCTGGGAGTCCGTACAGATCCAGCACCAAACTTTCCTTTCAGCTTTATAATGAACTGCATAATATTGATAGAGAGAGGAACTCGCATTAAATTTATGTTTCACCCAGAAACCTTCTCAAGAACATTTGTTTTTTTCTTTTTATATCTGAGGGAATTTCTGGCAGAATTGTTCCCAGTGACAGAGACAGGGAATTAACATTTCAGAGCATGCTTTGATATACATTGACTCAAAACCACCTTATTTTGATCTGTGTTCAAAGTCTCTGGAACTAAACCCAAAGTTATTGAAAGAAATAAAATTTATTAACTACCTCCAAACCAAACCAGGATGAGTTTGGGACAGGCACTGGGGGGACACTGGCAGGGAGCCCTTTGGGTGGCTCTGAAGGAAAGACACAGCCCAGTTTTAATGAGTTATAAACGCTCAGGTACCAACCAAAGAGAATTCATCAAGCAGTGAATGAAATTCCATTTAGAACGGATACAAATTAGAAGGTGTTCCTACAACTCCATCTGAATTCAGTGATGTCAGCACTCTATTGCACTAAGCCATGGAGAACATGTAATATTAACAGAATAAGAAATGAGCCACTGAGTGTGAAATCGCTGCGTACATGAAGTGTGACTTCTCTTCAGCATTTCCTCCAGTCGAAATAACTAAAGTACAAACTTTAGAGGGTGGAATTACCAATTTTTGACAAATCTTGATCTAATTTTAGTAGAATCTATTTTTAGTAGAATCTATTTTTAGTAGGAAAAAAACCAGTTCCGTTGCCAGTTGAATACAAAACCAAGATCAGATAAATCCTATCTGCAAAGGGAAATTGTGCATTCCACAGAGTCAGAGACAAAGATTTTGCTGACTACAGCAGAGGGAAAATTGGGTAATTAGGCCAAATCCTATAGTGCTTATTTAGGATTTAACTTATGAGAATAGTCTGTGGGTGATTATTATTATGATAAGATGACAAAACCTATTACTTTCCTAAGTATTTTGTAAATGTACAGGAAGAAACAGCTTGTGAGTGATTCTCTACTCTAAACCTGAAATATGTGGGAGAAAGATGCCACGACTTCACCAAACCACACACCCCACTACTGGCAGAAACAAGGAAAAGAACTTTTCCTTCTTCCATAAGGACACAGACACCAAAGTCAGGAGAGTTTTGTGCCTGGCAGTGATGCCAGTGAGTCCTGAGAGGGAATTTGGGGCTCTTGGTGCATTTCCATCTCTCAACTTTGAAGTAAATTCCTTGTCTCTCCCGTTATGATGTGCCACAAAATTATCCTCATCCCAAGGGTAGCAACATTTGTTCACAGCTTTATCTTAATTTTACGTCCTTATTGTCACCTGGGCAGCAGTAATAACTCTCTCACCAGGATAACTTGCCTGGATTCTTTTGTTGTTCTTTTGGGGACTTGGTAATTTTCACAGCGCAAACACCACCAGGGCTGTTTATTTCTGATGATGAGATTTTGCAGTTTCGCTCTGTTCTCTGATGAACCCCATGGCAGAGTGGGGACTAATTACCTGCCATTTCAATAACCCTTCAATAATCCTACAATGCAACAGGGCCCTTTATATTTTGTTTAATCTCCCCTTTTTCATTTTTCTTGCGTTTTGGGCAGCGTTGGGCTTTTAAATTGTGAATCACCACAAGAATCCCTCTCAGAAGACTCTCCTTAACATTCTGGTCTGAATTGTCAGGACACTGTTGTTCTCCTTCCATCACTTCTAATATACTTTTCCATCTCATCCCTCCTTAGAGACCTTTTTTGGATTACGTGGGCTCAGGGAGGCTTCTCCTGTGCTGCCTCACTGAAATATTTTTGCACGACACGGAGCCCTTTCACTCCAGCAATTTGCAGTGAAATATTGGCTCTTTCTGGCTCCTGAAAAATAGAGGTGGGCTTCTCTTTGCTGCTGCACTCTTAATTCTTTGGAATTATGTAAGGAACAACTTCTTATTAGGGAAGGATGAGCCTAGAGAGATCAAAGCCCTGCTCTCAGCTGTGTTCAGCTCCCTTTATACCAGCGTAAAGGGACTTTAAAGCAAGGCTGGATGTCTTTTACACATTTTTTACCATTTTGCCATGAAATCCTGGTATTGTGTGACTCGTGGGCTGCCTCTTTTCAGGCAAATCATCTTTTAAAAAGGGAAGACATCCCACCCTGCTCTCTAAGTGTGAAAGGCGAATTTATAAATTTGCTGGTGGAGGATATTGTTCCCTCAGCAGAGTGGATCCATTACACGATTTGATTTTACCCAAAGAGGGAGGAATGTGCTGTGTCACAGTTCTCCTCAGCAGCTGCAGCTACAGAGGGAGCAAAAGTAACACTCACTATCTGTCTCAGAGAAAAATAATTTGAGCAACTTGGAGTTCCTTGCTGCCTGGTTTTTAAGGTAGGCACAAGAAATTTTTAAAACGTGGAAAATTCCAACAAAAACTGTTCATATTTGGTGCATATGGACAGAAAGATATGACACTTACAGAGGAAAAAATCAACATATCAATATGATGCTTACATTGGAAAAAAAATATTTCAGTGATAATCTAACTGTAAAAGCTAGACGAGGAAAAAAAGAGCTTTTTCTATAACATTTTTCCATCTCAGACTCAAAGTGCTTTACAGAGAACACAAATAACATTGTCAAGCTGACAAAATGAGATACAGAGAGGAAAACTGAGCCTCAGTTTGACGCTGCCTTTAGCACATTTGGGGGCTCACTGTTTTGTGGGAAAAGGCAAATCTGGGAGAGAGAGAAGCCTGAGTCCATCTCACATCTAGACACAATTTGGCTGCATTTGTGGAGCACCATGAGCAAACTGAAAAGCAAAATGAAAACATTCCATATTTTTCAGAAATTCTGAAGTAATTCAGAAATAATAGGAATAAGAAAAATATTTCCAATGTGAGATAAAGGGGTCATTATGTTATTATATAATATTGTATTATCATAATAAGCATTAATTTTAAACTTCTGAAATAAATGAGGACTGGATTTCCGTCATGGAGTTTGAAGGGCTGATTCAAATATTTAAGAATGTTTATTTTTTATTAAACCCCAATGTTTCTCGAGGATCAATTTTATACTTTTAGAATGTCACTTGATGAATTCAATACAAGATTATTTTTGTACTAATAAAAGAAATCATGACATAAAAAACTGCCTAATATTGTCTATGAAAAGAGAAAACAGTGAGTATTCACCGTAGCAAATTAAAAGAAGAGTTTTTTTAAAAAAGATACTGTTCGGAGAGTTTGAAAGAGTTCCATCACGACTCTCTATAGACAGATGTTTTACTTTGAGTGGATTTGCTGTTTGAATAAAGGCCAGGAGTGCTCTGGTATTTTAAAATTTCCAAATTCTCATATATTATGTCAAGCCTGCAACAATCAGAATGAAACCCAGACAGTGGGCTCAGCAGAGAGAGTTATCCTTTTCTTCCTGGTATGGATGGCACCTGGAAAATCCTTCCTCTTTTAAAAAAAATGTATGAAAAATCAAGATTATCATCTAGCCAAGAGACAATCTCAAATCTGCTTTAGCCCATTTGCTTTGCATGGCCTTAAAGGCACAGTCCCAGCAAAGCAAGTGTGGTGTTTCCTCACAGTTCTGGAATTCTGTTCTAAAACCCAGAAGTGAATTCAACAAGACTACACAAATAAATAAGTGAATAAATATTAAGGCGTGGGGTCAAACCTGGTGGTGCCCTGATGCCAGTTTCAAGCAGCTGCTGCTGTGTCCTGCTGCCAGAGGGCAGGGATGGAGGGAATATTGGGAAGGAATTGCTCCCTGGGAGGGTGGGGAGGCCCTGGAATAGAATTCCCAGAGCAGCTGTGGCTGCCCCTGGATCCCTGGCAGTGCCCAAGGCCAGGCTGGATGGGGCTTGGAGCAGCCTGGGACAGTGGGAGGTGTCCCTGCCATGGCAGGGGTGGCTGGATGAGCTTTAAGGTCCGTTCCAGCCCAAATCACTGTGATTTTGTGATTAAGACACATCACACGCTCCAAGTGCTCCCTCAGCCACTCTCAGCTCCAGCCCCTTTCAATCACCACCCAAGCCATAAAACACAATATTCAAACTTCACTCTTCCTGCTTATCACCCTGAAGTCCATTACGCTGTGTTTAGGAGGATTTTTAATTGAAAACTAAACATCAGCTTGCTGCCTGGCCTTCATTAAAAACTCCATTTTCTTCTGGAGTCACCCTGTTTGCAGCTGACAAGCCCATCCCTCTCCTCCCCGCACGCGGCAGCGCTGCCGGCGCGCTCCTCTCCCTTCGTCATCGTCCTGCAGGAAGGGACAGCAGGCCTGATTAAGTCGAGTTAATGCTAACAACCCCTGTCATGTTAATAAGCATCCAGGGGCTTCTGTTTGAAGGTCTGAGACACGTTTTCCATGTAGCCACGGAGCTCAAGGAAGGGAGGCACTCAGAGGTCGTCTGCTCCCTTCCCGTGCCCAAAGGAAGGACCAGCTGAACTTCATCTGTGCTGACAGACACTTGCTGCCCCTCCACCACCGTCTGACCTTCTGCTGGTGACTCTACAAGCACCCTGAGCAGTCTGTTGCATTGTCTTTCTGCCCTTTCCCTCCAGGTTTAACCCAAATCTTTCTGTCTGCCACCCAAACCCTTCACATCCTGTCTCTCCAAATGGATTTTTGCGCTCTTCTTTCCTCTCTGCTTTACACACTTGAGAGGTCTTGCTACGCCTCCCTTGACGGGAAACAAACAAACAAAATGTAAAATAGAAAATATTTTCCAGAGGCTGATATTCTTCCTTCTCCACGCTGCCCTCCCTAATCGATTCATCTGTCTGGAGATGAGGTGCTCACAACTGGGCTCGGCCTGAGCCCCGCGCGTGGAGCGGAACCAGGAGTTTGATCTCGGATCTCTCTATGCTCGTGTACAGCTTCTCCCAAATGAGGTCATGACACTCTGAGGACACCGTGTTGGCCCCTTCTTGCACACGTTTTAACACAGCTGTCTGGCTTTTTTGTGGCCCACACCGGATAATTCCTGTACTGCAGAGCTGCTGACAGAGCTGAGGTGTTTTCCACACTGCGTTTGTTCTTCCCAGCCACCCCTGTGGTGGCTTTTTTTATGTTTGGGTAGGATCAGTCTTTGTTCTCATCCTCTCATCCAGTGTCATTTCCTAATCAATGTTTCTTCAGTATTTTTTAATATCTAGTGTTAACTGCGCCGAAAGACACATAACAAAGCTGGTACTCCCCCACAAAGCCTTCTGTTACATAAAGAAATCAGACTGGTCGGAGATGAATCATTATTTTAAAAAATATCAGCTGGCTCTTATCACGTTGGTGCGTTAGAGATACCTCTGAGAAGTGAAATAAAGCCAACTGCTCTGCAAATCAGAGCTCCTGGATTTTGCCTGTCTGAGGAAGACATCAATTTTGCTTTCTCCCCGTTCTCCATCTGCCTCTAACCCACACACAGTTCTGATATTTACTATGCAAACACTTCTCAGTATTAATCCAGGCCGTGGCTTCCAACATGATCACGTTCTTAATGATCACGTTCTTAACATTAATACAAAATTTCAAGTAGTTCTCCATCAGAGCAACCTCTAAAAATCAATATTATGGTAATTATTATAGTGGGCAGCAGTATGATAACTCAGAATATGCTTGTTCAAACAAATCTACATGTAAATTAGCTTAGTTCTTTTCGATGGTAAAAATAATTTATATATGCATTAAAAATATGTCCTGCCAAAGTGTACAGGGAAAAGCTCCTGGGTCCTTTACCCATTAAAGCCATGTTCTGTTTATTGGGTATTTTAAAATACATAAGGGCACCAGGGAAATGTTCAACTTCTCACAGGATTCTTGCATAAACCAAGTTGTATAAATTCACCATGAGCCACAGTACAAAAACCACTACTCAATCAGTTTTTAATAATTGAATCCTTCTTAATCCACAAATTACCTGGGAGTGAGGCTAAGGCCTCAAAACTGATAAAAATATTCTTTTTCAAGTACAGTGACAGCATCCCACTATGTTACTGACACAAAATTCACAAAAGCATGAATGGTGGCAACAGCTATGGTTTGATCATTGCCAAAAGCTACATTCTTGAAGAAAATAAATTACGTATTCTTTAAAAATACGTTTCAAGAAATGAAGTCCAAGATAATTCACTTTCCTGACGTGGCCACCATTTCTAAAATCTACATTTTTCCTCATTCAAGGACAACCACTGGCTTTACAACCAAAAAACGATGATGAAAGAGGCAATTATAGGTCTCACTGTGAGTGGTTAAACTTCTGCAGAGTGAGGTGAGAATTTTGCCGGCAATTCATTTTTCTTCTAGGAGAACATAAGAGATAACGAAGAACCAACAAACAGGTGTTTAACAGAAAGTAGACAAAATGTAGGCAGAAAAATGGGGTCAGTTTCTACTGCTGTCCTAGGGAACTGAGCACATTTATACAAGGGCTCAACTGGGATCATTCCTCTTAAAGGATAATTGAATTTTAACCCAAGGCAGGCACACGGAGAATTGGAATTTGTATGGCAGAGCAGAGTGATCTCACAGCAAGATGTTACAACAGGTGGCACAAGCAGGGACCTCACTTCACAGAGGGGAAAAAAATTAAAAAGACTCTGCAATGCCACTTTGTAGTATGTGCTTCAAAAAAATGCATTATTTTACATTTGGATAACAGGCCTGATTTGTGCTTTCTTCCTGTTGCATATTATACATTAGGGGAAAATTAACAATAATTCATAATAATAACCAAAAGCTGTTTAAGTGCATTTTCATGCACTTGGGAAGTTCTTTGTGCTCTTTTATTTGAGAAGAACACCCAAAACCTCACCCACTCCTAAATAATTCCTTCATGACTGGCACAGGACACGTTCAACACATGGGGTGATGTCAAAAACAGATCATTAAAACTTTCTACAAAACTCAGAGTCCAGATGGTAAATCCAGCCAAACACAGAACTTTTCCCAAAAAGTGGAACACCCCGTGGGTCAGGGATGCCCAAGTAGGGTCTAAACTTCGGAATTTAAACTGTTTTGAGCTGGGAGCTTGGTTTGGCTCTCGAATCTTGAAGTAGTTTCAACTACCTGGCATGTGGAAATATTTTTCAAGAAATGAATTCCAAGATAATTCACTTTCCTGACGTGGCCACCATTTCTAAAATCTACATTTTTCCTCATTCAAGGACAACCACTGGCTTTACAACCAAAAAATGATGATGAAAGAGTCAATTATAGGTCTCATTGTGAGTGGTTAAACTTCTGCAGAGTGAGGTGAGAATTTTGCCAGCAATTCATTTTTCTTCCAGGAGAACATAAGAGCTAATGAAGAACCAAAAACCAGGTGTTTAACAGAAAGTAGACAAAATGCAGGCAGAAAAATGTAGGGTGAGGCTTTGGCTTTTATGGCACAAAATAAAAATGGTAGATGATTAGAATGATAATGAGAACATGAGTTTAATAATACGACAAGAAGAAAAAGGGTTTCAAGTCTATTGGGATTTTAATTTAGATTTTAGTTTGTTTGTTTCATTTACACCCATACAGAGGAGAAGGAAGTCCACCAAAGCCAATAGAGCTGGAAACCTCAGGTAAACATTCCTTCACTTCACTGAAAACTCTTTGTTTGAGGCACTTTTCAAGGACAGGCAGTGCCCAGATTTGGTGTCACTACTGATGACCCTTCACATTCCTGCCTGGTTTTCCTTTGAAACAGACTTTTATGTGCTTCTGACACAGTTTTGAAAAGAAAATGTGCCTCAAGTATGTTGTGAAAGCACAAGGCTGAGAGGCACAGATGTTATTACTTGCTGCCATATGCTGTTAAAGCTTTAATAATATGCATTTATACTAAGTTAAAAATGGTACTTCAGCGCTCTGAATGTCAGCAAAAGAACTGTTCATTCCTTGGTAAAACACACCAACAAATGGAGCAACACTCTGAAAGTGATGTTGGATTTTTGACTCCGCACAAATGGATCCTTGAGGACTTTTCGTAAAGATCAAGCAGATCATTAGGAGTCCCTCTAAACCATTTTATATTGACATTCTTGTTTTCTGAAGCAGCAGCTTTCATTTATGTTCTCGTTTGGTTTATTTGACAGCCACCTCTCACACAAATCTCAGATATAAATGCAAGCCACGGGCCAACCTGGAAACAGAGAACAAATCCCTGTACACATCCACAGCTTGTTAATATTTCTGAAACCTTTGCCACCTCAGAAATTGAGACATGACCATTACCTCACCTGCCCCTTGGACAAAATCTCTGCTACATGTTCCATTCATAAGCTTTGCTACAGAATGTTTTGGTGTTATTCAGCATTCTGCCCAAAAGTTCCCATTTTGGGAAGGCTTTCAATAAAGTGAAGGGATTTTTACCTGGGGTCTCCAGCTCAGTTGGCTTTGGTGGACTTCCCACTCCTCTACATGGGTGCAAATGAAGCCAACAAACAAACAAAAATCTCAATTAAAATTCCAGTAGGCTTGAAACCCTTGTCCTTATTATCATATTATCAAACCCATGTTCTCATTGTCGTTCTATTCTTCTGCTTTTCTTTTTTTTTCCCTTGGGTGGCATAAAAGCCAAAACCTCACCCATTTCAACATGCCAGGTAGTTGAATTCTGGGATAGCTGCCTACGAGCTGGTCAAGCTGAACCACAACCGTGTGGAACACCCCAATTATTCACAGTTCACAGGGAACTGGGCCCCAGTTGCACAGGGAATTTCAGCCCAAGCATTATTCCCAGTGATGGGAGGTGAAGGTGGAACAGTCTGCTCCATATCTCACCAGTATTGTGGTTTTTCACTGTATATTCTGTTAGGGAAGCACATATGAAGCCTACTGAGAAGCCAGCAGCAGTTTATATTTGGGATTTTGGGGGGTTATGGTTGTTTTTTTCTTTGTTTGCACTGAAGATGATACATCCTACACAGTTACAAACAGTCCTGTTTCTAAGTCAATTCTCCTTCAGCGTAAAATTCCACTCTCAGCACATGAAAACTAATAAAAAAAATCTAATTCTGAACAAATATTTCTACTCGAAATACACTGGAAACCCTTTACTGTGCTTATTTGATGTATTTCCTTGTTTTCACGGGAACTTTCAAAACCTCCACAGTCTTTAGCAAAAGTCAAATGATTCAATTGCAAAATAACTTGGTGCCCATCAGTTGAAGCCAAACAACTCAGAGAAGCATTTCCACACTCTCTGAACAGGAGTCGATGAGAACTGAGGACAAACTGCCTCTAGCAAAGTGTTTGGTCAGAGGCCCTGATGAAGCAGCTGACGCTTTTCTGTGCAGATTTAGTTGAAAGAAAGTCCTGCCAATTTTTTCCAGCAGCCACCAGATTTTGTTTCCTGCCTGTGAGAAGGGCTCCTGTACCTAGATCCGTGAGCAGATGGATGCAGGGAAGAGGAGGCGACAGCTACAACCAGCAAATGTGAAATCTGCATCGTCAACAGCAGAACAGGAAAAAGTTCTGTTAATTAAAACTTGAAAGGCTCTTTCTAAAATTCGTTCCAAGTAAGCTTTGTCCCCATCATTCGCCTTTGGAAAGAATTCCATTTTCCTCTTGGCCTGGGACAGTCATTTCCTCCAAGCCTGTTTCACTCTCTACCTCCCTTATTTGTTTTCATTTCATTTCCAAAGTCAGCCACTTTCCATCCTTTCTGAGAACTATGGCTAAACTATGATAATTAGGCTAAACTATGATAATTAGGCTAAACTATGATAATTATGGCTAAAGCATGGACTAGGGGGTGAAAACAGCCCCTCTCCCCTCTGCTTCCCAGGGCGAAGGGGAGCTCTCCTTTCCTCCCAGCCCGGGGGAAGCGCTGCCCTTCCCTCCCTCATTGCCAGGCTGAGGGCTCCCTCTCCTGTTCCAACAGATTTTTCACCACCGTGCTTTCAAACAGACCTGCCAGACAAAAACCCGGGATATCTAATGGAATCGAGTAGTCAGGAAAAAGTATACCTTTAAATTCCTTAACATCTGGAGTTTGGCTATTAATATTAGCTTCTCAAACCATAAAACATCTTTTATCACGTCACAGAGCTCTGGTACCAGCTCTGGCCACACCACCAGGCTGTGCCCTGGCAGCGGTGGCACAAGTAGAAAGACAGACAACCAAAAAAATCATCTTGGGACAATCATTAAAACTCCTTAAAACATAAAAGAAAATAAAATGAAACCATAAATCCAGTGGTTATTCTACATTTAAAGAGAGACTTGGCAATCATAGAACATGTGGCATAAACAACCAACATTTCGTTTTCTTTTAAGAAGAAATTCCCTGGGATTGTTCCACCTGTAAAAGAACCACAGGCAAGGAGCTGACATGCTATCAAAAGAGAAACTTTTTTAAAAATCCCGGAGGAATAAAACGTATTATACTTAATCAACATCAGTCGATAAATACTCAGTGGCCACCCACCGCTTTCCAATTAAAATATTTGATTTCAAACCAACCAAACACAATTAATTTTATTAAAACAGAGAAGTTAAATGAAAAGGAGCAGAAATCACAATTTTTGTTTAGACTAGATAAAAAAAAAATAAAAATCAACACCATATAACCAATGAAGAAAGAAAAAAAAAATCCCAAAACTTTATCTATGAGAAGGTAATAGATTAAATTCATCTATGGGAGGAGGAGAAAAATAATTTCCAATAAGTATTTAGTCAGACAGTTCTGGATCTGTGGTGGAAATGTAATATCAGGTTGAGCTAATATATGTAGAATTTGAAAGAGACACTTAAACTGTCATCTTATAAATCAGCAAGCAAATAAAATAATGAAAACATGAAATATAAAAGAACCATGAACGACTACAGAAGAAATAATGTGAGCTGACGATCAATGAATTTAATGGCAGTCTTTCCGGTGCCATTAATAAAATTCAGGGCTGGTTTTTGTGCTGGGAGCTGACGGCAGTTTTAGGTGATACAATCACTTTCAGGCACTGAAACACCACGATGACAGTGCCTTCTGTTTGTGCTGGGGAGGGGAAGGAGGTGCTGAGATTGCTGCTGGGGAGAGAGGAAATGTTCCACCACCCAAAAAAACATTCCAGGCAGTGCCCTTGGGATCACCACCTGTCACACCACCAGAATGTGCCCCTGAGTTATTTTCTGATGTAGTTCCATCCCCAAATCCCTGCTTTCACTGTAACACGTTACTTTTTAGTGGCTGGTACTCCACACAGCTCATGGATTAATTTCCCCTCCGCCGACGGAATTTTTAATGAAGATAAATTATAATCATGACATTTACATCTCAATGATTTTCACAATTGAAACATTCTCCTAATCCTGGTGCACATGCTGTAAGTGGGTTACGCAGCCAGATACTAAAGCAATCATTTTATCATTGTCAGAGTGAATATAATGCCTACAGCAATCAATTGGACTTTTATGGGAACAGTTAGCTCAGCTGGTTTTGCATTGAAAAAAATGCACTGAAGTGCCCCTTATCCATCTCCACTGTCAAAGGACAAGCCAGGATCTTGGCTTGCACTCCCAGGAGTGCCAAAGTCTGTCTTACAACCAAAATCAGAAGATGAGAAAGGGCCAAAGTGGTCAGAAACAGCCAACAGCAAAAAGCTCAAGAGCCCTGGGAAGAATAAACCAGAACTGCCTGGTTCTGGGTACAGATTTGGGCCAAACAGAGGTTCCAGCTGTGGTTTCTGGAGCCATGGAGGGCAGGAGGTGGTCCTGACCAGAGGAGGAGAAGTAAAGACAACGAAGGTGCTACAAATAAAGGTAGAGGAGTAAAAGATGAGAGCCCTGGCTGGAGAGAAGTGTTAGAGGAAATCCCAGTGCTGGTGTGGGTGAAAAGTGAGGACACACCAGGCAGTTTTCTCTAGCGCTGCCACGAAGAGTTGGAAGTCAGGGTTTTCCAACAGCTGGCAGAAGAGCCAGGACAAGATTTGCTGCAGCTGCTCACCCTTATTTCAGGCACTTCCAGGACTCAGGTGGGTTCTTGTCTGCTTCAGGTCCTCACTTTTGACTCACCCCACTCCTTCGGGTCACACCTTTGCTGTCCCAAGCAATCTCACTAATTCAGCTTTTCACGGCAATTGTGACTCAATTATTGCTCATTTCAGCTGTCTGTGCACCAGTGGTCTGGTGCACCAATCCCTAAATAGAAATATCCAGAAGAAGAAATGTGTCTGCACTTCCTGATCGAGTCCGTGAGCCAAAGAGTGCCAAAAAATAATGTCTTTTGCTTACGACTGAATCTTAGGGGCACTGCATCAGTAATCATGGAAATTCTTGGATAAGATGTGGTGGAAGGGCCCCCAAGGCAGGCAAGGAACTTCTCATGGTGAATCAGGCTTATAGAGAAGAGAGAAAACTTCCAGTGACAAAGTCCCTTGAAATAATTTCTGCTTTTTTTGTAGTGCACCGAGTCTCCTGAACATCTTAGCAAGAGATATTATAGCAATAAATCTTTTTATACTTTTGAAGAAAAATGAACAGTAAAGGTTAAGGCTGGAATATACTACATAAAATAAAAGAATAAATACTTCTGCCAGCTGTTTAAACATTCAGTGGCCAGATCTGCAGCAGAAAACCTGTTAATGCTTCTGTTCACACCATCGAGCCTCACCCAGAGCCTGCAGGTTGTGCAAACTTAAAATCCTAAGTCCCCAACTTCCATACTTCAAATTTGCAACGTTTTTCAGGAATTTAGTTGTAGAGAATAATTTTCTGAATTTATTCTGACGAGGTCCCACCAGTAATGGATGTATTTCAGGTACCTCACAGCGTAGTCAAAGAAGAACAAAAGGAATTAAATACTACGGAGGGGTAGGAAACAAAAAGCTTTCATAACACAGTGGGGGAGATCAGATCCCAGCACAGTCAGACAGGCTTTGTGCATTGAATTGCATCATTCAAATGAGAAGGAATTATAATTATAATCTTAATTCATTAGCAAGCATAGTGCTCGGGGGGAGTCAGGTACACACAGGCACAATACCTGGATACACAGGCACCACTCAGGAGGGAATCGGAAATTTTTTAATTAATGTCAGGCAGGAATCCGTCTACTGACAATTACCTCAATAAAAATTGATTTCCTTGTTACTGAGTATAGATTATTTAACTTAACAACATATTCACCTGGGCACCTATCACGCATGAAAACTACAGTCCAGCAAAAAGAAATTCCACTGTTAAATTAATTCCATGAAGGAAAACTGGGGGTAAAAAAGACCTTGTTACTGCTGAAATTAAATAAAACATAAAAAATCATTAAAGTCCAGTGGCGACGTGAAGGCAGCTCAGTTGCCCACCCAGTTTGGTAATTAAAAGCTGGAGAACACTCACCTGTGTCCACACGGGGCTTTAAATGCAGTTCTGTAGCTGGGAGGGATCTGGCAGGTTCCCAGGTGTGCCTGCTGCCTGAGCAGGCTCTCCTGGTGTCAGGCTGTGTCTCCGGATGGGATCCAGCAGCACTGGCAGGGATCCAGCAGCACTGGCATCCCTGGCAGAGATCCAGCAGCACTGGCATTCCCAGCAGGGATCCAGCAGCACTGGCATCCCTGGCAAGGATCCAGCAGCACTGGCATTCCTGGCAAGGATCCAGCAGCACTGGCATTCCCAGCAGGGATCCAGCAGCACTGGCATCCCTGGCAGGGATCCAGCAGCACTGGCATTCCTGGCAAACCGGCCCCTGGCTGCTCCCCACGCCACGCTGCCAGGGCTGACACACAAATGGATGGCAAAGGAGAAGTAAAACTCAGGGAATTTCAGAAAGCAATGGCAGATGCTCAAACAAAAATCCACGGTCAGCTGGTTAAGAAGCAGAAAGACACTTTTCAGAAGCCTAAACCTACAGCTGAGGACACTGGCCTAGGGAGAGGCAGAAGGATATTTATCTGACTGGATCCATTGGAAAAATCCAAGCACCGCAGTAAATTCAGCCAAATCAAAACACCATTCCCTTGAAATCTCTTCTCCAGTAGTGTGGAGGTTCCAGCAAAAGCACCTCAGCACTCTGTGAGCTGCTTCACTCCTTTATTGCAAAGTGTACATGTATTTCCCCTACCCTACCTTGAAATGTCTCATTCCTGCCTTTGATTTCAGCTGGTTCAACTTGACACCCTTTTTTCCCCCCCAAAAGCAGTTTACTCACTGCTGAGCTAAAAAGCCCACTGTGACACGAGCAACACTCTTTATACTAAAAACCAGAGGTGTGGAGAATGGCATTATGCATGGCAGGAGCTTGAGATGCACGGAATAATATTCAAAGAAGGGGAACGTGAGAAGTTCGAAGCTGCCAATGGAAACAAAGGGAGCAGCAAGAAAGGAGACTGTAGAAAATGTCTTGTCAGAGACTCCTGGCCTGGAATTGAATCCCTAGGTGAGCCTCTGGCAGCCTCTGGAATGCTGATGAGGTGCTTAACATTACCCAGCACTTGGGCTGACTTTGTGGCTGGAGAAAAGGGAGAGCAGGGAAATGGGAATGCAAAACTGCTGGCAGAGCTGGGGGAAACAGCGACCAGAGCACGGGGAGGCAGGGGAGGATCCTGCATGGATCCTGGGAAAACAGCCTGGGAGAACACCAGAATCCTTGGTGGCACAGAGCGTTTCACCACCACGACACTCCCGGAGCTCGTGGCACTCCGCTGGACACAACAGAGCCGTGACATCCTTGGGGACCAAGGAACTCCTCAAGGGGTGACCCAGCAGCGTCTCACTGTTCTCTTCTTGGTTTTCTTTGCATTCAGGATGTATTTTTAGTCAGCTGAGAAGATCTGAATTGCAGCAAAGAGTATTTAGTGTTTACACACAGTTTTACACCGACACCAAGAAATATTTTGCCATGAATATTCTACTTTGGTGTATTTCAGTAACTAATATTTTTAGATCAATGTCCCAGATATTACATGTCGGGTATTTTCAGATCATTACCAGCCGGCAGGAATTAATACTACTTTAGTAGCTAGAAAATGAAGAATATAATTTACCAGAAGAAAAAACCTTGGGAAAAAAATCTGCAAGGACAATTTAAAACTATTTTTAGGATGTTGACTTGTTTTGGTTCTTCTGAAACCTGAAATGACAAAGCTCTGCTTTTAACGACATGAGATAGAAAATACTCCCACTGTGTATTTTTTAAATCTCATAGAAAGAGACAACTTGTAACAATTCCACAGCGATGAAGTTGTCAGCAGTGTGATCAGGTAACCTGCCAAGGTTTCAAAACACTTTAGATAGAAAAAGAAAACCGGCTTTGAAAAATACCAATCCTACTCTTAAAAATAAATTTTTGAGTGTATCTTAGAATCCCACCCGATTGTACAATCACAAAATCAGATATTCTAAAATAAATCAAATTTAAATCTATTAAGTTGGACAGCGATAAGATACCCATGAATATACCATTGTCATTTCTAAACCATTTAACATATAGCAGGGACCAATATTACTTTCCCCAGCCTCTCACCAAGCAATGCGTATTTTCTTTCCAGAGATAACTTCAATATTCTGTCAAAAGGTGGAAGAGGTTTGGGGTTTTCTTGACAAAAACCTGAGACGTCCTTCTCAGAAATGCAGTGACTTTGAACAGCCAAGCAAACTTTGTGAGAAGGCATCAGGCCCACGGACCAGGAGCCAACCCTAAATCCTCAATTCTCTGCTCACCAAAGTCCAGCTTAACTCAGACAATGTTAGGCAGCAAGTTTTAGAGCTGATGCGAGACCTCCCTTCCTGCTGGGTGTCCAGAGTAAAATGTCAGCCTGTTGCAAACAAAGCGCTCTGTGGAGCCCTGTCAGCTCTGATCAGTTTGGGAAGGCAGTAAGAGGAAGGCACCCGGGTGCCTCTGTGCCCTGGTATTTGGATGAACTCCTCGGAGCAGCTCATCTGTGAACAAACGGGATCCTGTACCCATGCCAAGGTCGGGATGTGCTGAGTAAGTACCACTGGCAAGTCAAGATGCCTCAGGGCACCTTCAGCTCCTACACCCGATTTTTCCACTCTGTCAAAAATGATATGAGAAGAGATTACATCATGGAACCTGCCATCTCTCCTTGCCTTTTGTGAAACCCCTGTCCTCCCCCCAGCCCGGCTTGTGCAATCCCCTCACGCACCTGGCACATCTCCCAGACCTCGCACGGAGCTCCATTAGAGAGGGAGAATGCTGATTTGGGGCGATCTGCTCCGTGTCTCCAGAAAATATGTCCCTTCCTCCTGATCCGAGTGGTAGAGGAAATCTGTGACCAGCAGAGCATGAATAAGATGAGAAGCTCTTACATGTCTAATGTCTTCCTCCGGGTTAGAAAAGGCAAGAGGCAGAAAACATCTCCCTGGATGTGATGTCTGTGGCAATGCCAGACTGGACCCATGCTGACAACCAGCTTGCAGCACAGAAGGCAACCTCTTAATAAACACTAAACCCTTCTAACCTGAAAGATTGCAGCCACTCTAATTACCAGAAATTAAATTGTTCAAGGAAGGCTCGGAAAAACATGAGTCGCCGTGGGGCGAGAGAACAACGATATTTTTGCCTTTCTTTTTCCTTTTGACAGGATCTAATCCGCTGGGTGGTATTACAGCACACGAGATTAGAGACAGAAATACAGATACTTGCTAAAAATGGACCTCATTGGAAAGCATTTGAAAGTTTTTGTCATAAATAAAAATTAGGGGTTTTTTTTCCCCATGTCCTCTTGCAAGTGCCTGTGGCATGTTCATTACTCAGAGACTTTGTTTTATAAAGCAATTTTGGAAGGGATATTTTAGTTCTTGTATTTACACGCAAATTGGTTTAATCACAAATTCATAGATATTTTAAGGTATTTGTGAACACACCTGTAAATTATGATCTGTGAAGCTTTTAACTTTTCCCCTCTTTTGTCGTGAAAAGAAACATTAATTTGACAATATTGGAGGCAGCAAGGACAGTTGCATTAAAAATTATGTGGTAATAACTTTAATACATGAACCAGCCCATGTAGGACTGTCACTGCCACTACAGAATAAGAAAGAAACCACTTAATTATGCCCAATCCAAAGGCAGCCCTGCTGCCCACGACAGTGGGAATTTCTTATGCTGGAGAAGGTGGATAGATACGGCATAGATAATGCCAGTTTCCAACAAGCAAACCCTTGGAACACAATAAATGACAATAAAATCGATTATGTTGTGTCATATGCCTTTTGTTTCTGTGGGAATAAAGGTTTATTTCCCTCAGTAATTTTGTTTGCTGAAGGAATGGATTAGAGAATCACACTAGAGAGACCTTGTAATTCACAGCCTCAGCTCTCATGCCCTGAAAGTCCTTTTTCAGAGACTTTTCTCCCTTAACCAGGCAGAAAGCACATCCTTTCATAGCCCCACATCACCATATTTCATATTCTTGCTGCTGTACTTCAGCAACTCCCCCAGTGACAGGGGAGGTTATTCGGGTCTGGGAGGGTCTCTGTTGAGCTGTGGCAAACATAGTTAGTGAGGTCCTTTTTTTGATGATATCTTTTGGAAAACAGGCCAAACTGCTTGTCTGAACCTCGCTCATGCCCTCCAGCACACAAGGTTTGGAGGCAGCTGCCAAGCCAGCAAGATGTCACAGCTGCTGACACCCCTGAGTTCATTCAAAATGAGGTGCAGCTATCAGGGGGCAGGAGGAAACAGGAGGAAAAACCCCATCTAATGCCTAATTAGGAACTGAAGACCTGATTCTGAAACCTTCCCTCCTCTCTGCAGTAAATATTTCACAGGTTAAAAATTCAGAAAGCTATAAACTGAAACTCCTCCAAATTTGTCAAAGCCTCTTCACCATTCATTAAAACTGCCTCAACAAATAATGAGGGTTGCCCAAATAATGAGAGTTTTGTTGCAGTGCTTGGAGCTGCCTTTAAAATGTTGATTTCCCTTCCAAAAGGGAGGTGTGGCTGTGCAGATCCACAGATCCATAACCCACAGCAGAATGGGATTTACAGTCTTAGAGAGGCATAATTTACACACTGTACAACATCACAGTCCCGTCGCAGAATCCAGGGTGGTTTGGGTTGGAAGGAACCTCAAAGTTCATCTCATTCCACCCTTGCCATGGGCAGGGACACCTCCCA
Organism: Platysteira castanea; assembly: GCA_013397175.1. NCBI lineage: Eukaryota > Metazoa > Chordata > Aves > Passeriformes > Platysteira > Platysteira castanea. Next base: position 163,238 of record VYXC01009752.1, read on the forward strand.
CTGTCCCCGGCTGCTCCAAGCCCTGTCCAACCTGGCCTTGGGCACTTCCAGGGATTATTATCCTAAAAATATCACCTCTATGCTAAATGTTGCACAGTTTAATGTGAATTTTATGTAGATCAATAACAGAGAGGTTCATACAAACTGATCTAAGAATAACACCGACTCACCTATAAAGTATTTGTGCTTAAGAACTCCTACAAAGCTAAAACTGAAAGGATTTCTAATTTGTGTCTAATTCTGACTGTGGATTGTACATTCTGTTCATGAGGATCAAGGGCTCCTGGCTGGGCCATCAGCTGGTTTAGGTGACTCCATCTATGCCCATTGTTTAATTTTCTCTTGCTGAAAAACTGAGATCCATTCAGAGTTCCAACACTGGCACCCTCAGATATTAAACCCCCTTTTTGTGACTGTTTCAATGTGTTCCTTTAATTAAGTTCTCTATTTTCGTTATAGTGGGCAGTGAATCCAGGAGAAGCCTGTGGCACACTGTTTGGCCTTTCACATCACTTCATAAAGGAATGTTTGATATGAACATAGAGCCTGCCCACATAACACCCCTTTGGACAGTTTAAGAGTGACACATTCCAGAGGCTACACTTCACTAGAAAAAAACACTTTTCATTGCTCACCCTGCACTGATATGATCTGCAATCCATGAGATGATGTGAAGGAAAGGCAGGGTCAGAAGAACTTAAGCTGAGAAGAAAATAAAACCTTCAGTAAAAATAAATAAATAAGTCACTACTAAAGCAAAGCATGAAAAATCTGCACAGGAAAAAAAATACAATTAAAAAACTCAGTGGTTATCCTCGTACATAAATAATGCAAGAAATTCTCAGGAGATATGAAATTATACAAAACAGTGGTTTGAAATGATTTTGAGAAGTTAATGTAAAATAGTTTTGGTTGGAATTTGTTTCAAATGTTTTCTGCAAGATCCTATGGTCATATTTAGGTATCAGTAGATATTATTTGAATTTGTTTTGACCTAAGTACATTAGAGAACAATATAATTATGGAAAATTATAAATGCTCAGATACAGCCTGGGTTTCTAAGGAAAGATCAGAGCTACTCACCTACTGGCTTTTCCTTTTATCTTTTTTTTTTTCCCTCTTAAAGAACTAGTTTCTCAGAAGGGAAAATGAGATCAATCTAATCTATCCGGACTTCAGTAAAACACCTGATTAATTGCCACGCTGGAAATTACTCGTTAAAGCAGTGTAGATGAGCATCAGCACAAAAAATGAGGGTGGCCTGAGCCCGTCTGAAAGAGACAGAGGAGTGGACTGAAGAGTTCAGGCTGAATTTCCCCGTGGCAGCATGGATTTATTCCTTTGGCATTTGGATGCCTTGCCTAGGGAACCACTGCCCATCCACAGGATTCTTCCAGGTAAATATAGGGACGTGCAGAGGTGTTTAACCATGGAGAACTCTCAAAGAACAAGAGCACAGAACCTGGGTCAGGGTCATATTCCTCTCCCTCCCAAAGCCACACAGGAGTGAAAAGGAAGGTGTTGGCCTTTTTATGACACTGTGGCACGTCACTCTGTGAATAATGACTGAATAAATATTGCATCCAGGGAATTTTAATCTCCCTTCCATCTGAAGTTCCTAACGATACCCGTACTAGCAGATTTATATTCCCCTCCCAGCCAGGCTCAGCAAATGACAAACCCTGGCGTTCTATGGCATTAAATGATAATTAGTCAGTCCACTTCTAATCTGATGGTTAATAGATCATGTCAAAGGCTTTCTTATGGAGAAGATTGAATTGGAATTTCATCTATAGCATTAACATAAAGCATTACGATAATGGGTCCTAATCCCACACCTGAAGCTTCAAGGAAGTTTGGATACGGAAATCAACCAAAATCCAAGATTTTCTCCCTCAAGGGTCTCACTTTGCCATAGGCCAAACCAGAATCTATGCATTTTTCTCCCCCTGGACTTGGGATAGATTGAGATTTTACATAAATAGTGAATTATATTATCTGAATCCAGCATGACAAGGCAGCGCTTCCAAGATTTAACCAGGAAAAATGGGGCAAGGAGAGAATCCCAAGAAAGAAATCTGAGGAGTGACTCTGTTACCTACACATGAATTACCAGCCCTGTAAATGGGATGGAGCTTCCTGCTTAGCTCCGTTCTGCCATTCCAGAGGAGCAGCAGACTCCTGTAGGTCTTCAGCCAAACCTCCCAGCCCCAGACAGACGTGCCAGACAAACCACGCGATCTAAACCGACACTTGAGCATTTCCTTCTCCATTTACAGGCACGGGTTCTCCTGAGATGAGAGCCTTTGTGACATTCTGAAAGCTTTGAGGGTGCCAGCAGCCCGATTTCCACACTGGATAAGGCGTCACACGGGGAGCTGAGGCTGGTAAACAAAGCCAGCTTCGGAGAGAGACACAAACCCCCAGCGCGGGGCTGTAAATCTTCTTCCCTTCCCAACAGTCCCGTATTCCCCGCACACGTGTCAGCCAAGAACTGCCTGATGTACCACAGCGATGTGTGCAGCATCCACAAAAGAGCCTCAGCCACCAGAATCTCCTGCTGGGTTTTTTTAGGGAGAGCTGACCCTCGGGGAGGTTTTGCTGACGCTATCCATGTGCAGCACGGCCGCGATCAATCACCGCTGGTGATAACGATCAGACTGAACACAACCCACAGCCATTAACATCAGTAATGGATGGGCCTCCAAGGAAAGGTAATTTCGTGCTGCCCTTCAGCTTTCTGGGAGATAGTTCTTGGAAGAGACAGTCACACATCTGACACTCCCTCTCCAATCCTCGGTCACTTGTTTCTCTCCAGCTGCACTTTTGTACACGGAATATCCACTGGGAAAATTGCTGTGCTCCTGCCACGTGGCTGGGGCTGTGCTGACCACCCTTCTACCAGATCTGGGTATTCCCAAATGGACCAAAATGTTTCCCTCGGTTAAAAACTAATCAATATCAACCCTTCCCTGGAGGTGTTCATGAGGTTGGATGGGCCTTGGAGCAACCTGGCCTAGTGGAAAGTGTCCTTGACTCAGCCATCCAAGTTTCCTGTCCTACACACCTTCAAAAGACATTAAAAAATTCAATTTTACTTGCAGTTTTACTAGTAGATAAAACATAGTCCAAAATAACATATTAAAAAAAGTTTTAAAATTCGTGATCAATAAATTCTAGCATTATAACACAAGACATTTTTCTTCCAATTAGTATTCTAAAGTGCCTTTAAGATTAGAATACTATAATCACCAAATTAAATAGCTTATAATGGAAGCGATGAAATATAATATGAAGAGGCTCAGACAAGTGAGAAAAGCTGCTTTCCGATGAGATTTTAAAAGATCCAGCAAGTCACTGAGGCAGAGATTCAGAGAGGCTGCTCCAGATGGCAGGACCTCCAGAGGAACAGGGGTTTGCACCAAAGGCACTTCTGTGGGGGAGCAAAGTGAAGAATTGGTGGTCAAAGTAGTCGAGAGAGGAGACAAGTCAATAGAGGGTGACAAAATGGGATAGAAATTACAATAATGACCGTAACAAGATTGACTGGGGCAGATTACAGGTACAAAAGGATTTAAGGGTAAGAAGACAGAATTATAGGGAAAAACTAAAGGTATGAAATGCACAGGTAACATCACTGAAAAAAAATCTTTTGAAAAAGCCAAGAGAAAGAGGATCTAGAGACAGTAGGGAAGAGAGGAAGAGTGATCCCTTTGTTTTACTGTTTGAGCCAAAGGTGGAAGAGATCTGTTAACAGAATTGAAGATCCTCTCCACAGAAATGCAGTGTTTCTCAAGCCACATTTCCTGAAGGTTAAGGAGATGAAAGAGTTGCCAAAGTGATCTGCTGTTGTCCTGTTTTTGCTAAAGCCTTCTGTTGTAACCTTGGAGTCCGAAAATTTTCACACACTTTCACGTAAAAAATAGCCAATGTTTATTTCACCGTCTTCTCTGTTTTTCATTCCTTTTGTGATAAGAGAAAGTTTGATGAGCATCCTTTTTCTCCAGTAGGATTGAGGAGGAAGTGACATGTCCTCCAATCCCTGGTGGAATTGAGAAACCTATAAAGTACGAGAAATGTAAATAAAGCTTCTTCTTTTTCCTCTTTCTGCTCAACCTAGCGGGTGTCAGAGCCTCCTTTTTTGTGTCCTCTACCGACACAATCCGCACCTTCCCCGCCACTGGGTGATGTGTACCCCCAGTCCTACAAACACGGAAGCACCAATGACCCCAAACCAGCACAACTCCTTGCAACGTGAAGGAATTCTGTCAATTCTGCGTTTTGTTCCAAGTGTGACATTCCACATCCTCCCCTGGGCTCTGTGGAACCGTGCCTGGAATGTGCCAGCGCGGGTGCTCCCACAGCAGAGAGGGCTTGGAAGGGTTCCCTGCGCGACGTGTCTGAGCTGTGAAAATAACCCCGGTGAGGATCCACACAAACAATCAGCCTCCTAAACACTTCTACGGTGCTCGAGCACTGCTCCGGAGAGCCAGCGGTGATTACTCAGCAAGTTCCTCTGCAATCCCAGCCCTGGTGAGCACAAACAGATCCGTCACTGGAGGCCTCAGTGCTCGGGGGGATTGTCACTGCAGCCACCTTTGGCTGAGCGTTGTCATCCAGGTGAATTCCGGCAGTGATATCCCAGGTATCCGTCATCACCCCGTGGGATTAATCCACTAAATTTATCTACAATTTACCTAGCAGTTTTCTGAGTCTTTCTTTTGAGCATGGTATCATTATTTAGGAGAAATTGATCCTTTTAAAGAACATTAAAGAAAAATCCATGCTGATATTTGTCTCTAAAATATTTATGCAGCAGGTATAGATTCTGTGAGAGTGCTCCTCCACTGCACAGTCACTCTCTGTAAACTCAAAATACATCTTAAGAAATAAACAATATGAATACTAAAAACTGAATTACAGAAAGGATGGGATGGATTTGCTCAGCTGGAGCTTTTAGCTAACAGGGAAGGAGCATGACAAACAAAAAACTGCCACAAACCTTGTAAACAGAATTTTTTAAAGTGTATTTGAGGGGTAATAAGGAGGATTTACTGAGATCCAACCTGAACCTTGGTAAAAAATGGGAGGAAATCTGCCCTCTTCTTTTAACCAGATGATGATGATGATGATTATGATTATTATTTTTTATTATTTTTTTTAATTGTTGTTATTATTATTGATATTATTATTATTGATATTATTATTGATACTGGTTTTTTAGTGGGTTTTTTTTTTTGTTTGGTTTGGTTTTCTTCAGTCTTCTAAATTTGGGAGTCAAAAGCTGTGCATTGCTTACTGTGCACTGTCTTTCCTCAGTGGGAATCTCCACAGATCAACCGACTGCCAGAGTCTGGGCTTAGAGAAAAAGGGAATTGATGTTCTATCGAGTGCAGTGTAGCCTTGATCTGGTAAAAAGTTACAAATAGGAGTAAAGAACTTCACACAAGTAGAGCTATTGATTTCGTTCGCTTTGTACTGAATCAATTTGAAGGCAATTTATTCACACCGAGTCCATCTTTTAAAAGATTGGAAATAATCTTCATCACTGTTAAGATGAAAAACATTTCAGTATCAAAAAATGGCATCCCTTCAGACATTGAATGTAAATAGAGAAGGTAAATCTGCTATAATGTTGTAGTTGATGAACTTATCATCTGTTAGGAATACATAGCTCTGGGTGCATTATGGACTGAGTTCTTTGGCAGAGAAAACCCCTGAAAATATTTTTCAATGTTCCATTTGAAAACTTAATTATTATTAAATGAAAAGGGAATAGATTTACAAATTCAGGGGTTTATAGGGAACATTATAAAATTAAGTACTGCTGACTTTTATCAGCAAACTGCCAAAAGTGTTATTTTTGTTATTTGGAGGTTGAAATGGTCGAGGTACCTACTTTTTGGAACAAAATCTCCTCGCTTTAGAAATGCAGCCTCCCTGCAGCTGAGCTAACCCTACTCACAAACTGTCTCCAGCAGACTTCACCAGAGATAATTTCACAAACTCTCCACACTCCACAGCTCTGCAGCTCCTGGTGGGCTGAGGAGTGTTGGGAAAAAAACCCAAAGAACAGGAATAACCAAATTTCCCAGCAGTGTCCTCATGTACACATCTTAGCAAGAAATTCTGAATGCCCAGCTGGGGAGACAAGGAATTCTCTTGTTTAAGAGAGCCCCAGACAGGCTAAAAGAGAGATTAATGACATAGCTCAGCTAGAGCAGCACAAGTCCAAACTCCCTTAACCACTCTGTCTAAAAGTTGCATCGTAAGTGAATAAAACCCAAGGAAACCTCACATCCCCTGCTGCAGAGTTGGTGTGGTGCACTCCACAGCCCCAAACTGGCTTTGCCAGCACTTTACTGGTGGTTTTACAGAACAAAAGAGAAACAAAACCAGATAAACAGCAGCTTCCAGGGCCTAAAGGGGCTCCAAGGGAGCTGGAGAGGGAATTTTTACAAAGGCGTGGAGTGCCAGGACACAGGGAATGGCTTCACACTGACAGAGGGCAGGGATGGATGGGATATCAGGAAAAAATTCTTCCCTGTGAGCGTGGGGAGGCCCTGGAATAGAATTCCCAGAGCAGCTGTGGCTGCCCCTGGATCCCTGGCAGTGCCCAAGGCCAGGCTGGACAGGGCTTGGAGCAGCCTGGGACACTGGGAGGTGTCCCTGCCCATGGCAGGGGTGGCACTGGGTGATCTTGAAGGTTCCTTCCAACCCAAACCATTCTGTGAATCTGTGATTAACTTTATTTTCCATAAGTAAGGGGAAAAGAGATAAAATATACCATGAAATGCACTGCTAAATAATGTAGAGATTAAGGAAAAGATTCCTCTGTATTTAACTGGAACGAGCTTACTGTAAATCAAGAGCTTAAAAGTTTTAAAGTTGTAATTGGATCAGCAGGGCTCTGACAGCTCTCTGGTTTTATGGCAGTGTGGATCTAAAAGAATGGCTTTTTCTGAAAAAGAGGCTCACGAGAGACAAGCAGTAAAAAAGATCCGGCCTGGGATATATTTTCAAAGGAATTTCAAATAGACCATCAATCTCTTAATGCTCTTTGTGTATTATGAGCAAACAGAGCTTCAGGTTAAACTTCAGAATGCAGCACACCCTACTTTGCCAACTTCTCCTCAGCGCTCCTAAGACCCCATTATTCGGCAGATGACAAGGACTTACCTGATTGTCTGCAGCGTTTGATTTACACTCCTGACAAGCACAGTCCATTAAATTAGGGGAACACCAGCCAAAGGGAGTGACGGAGGTTTCCAGAGCTGCAGAGAAGTGAGGCAAAAATAAGGTTTTCACCTCTGCAGCCCAGGCACCCAGCTCGCTGTTATCAGGAGTGTTATCTTTCAGAGGTAATTATTACAGCTCAAAAAAGGGTTAGAGGGATGTGGCAACCCCAGTTAGTAATTAAGATTCCGTGGAGAGCAGTGTGCTGAAATTCATAGCAAATGCTTATAACTCTGTCCCTAAAATCCATTTATCGAAGTTCCACTGACTTTCATTGGGAATTTCATCTAAGCCGGTGAGATGCTTCAGAATAACAAATCCAGAGGAGCTGCAGATAAAATTCCGGGCATCTCCAACGCAGAAAGTTCTGCCTTTCCACTCCTGAAATACAAAATGCCATAAAATGCCTGCCCTGAATAACAGCACGAGCCCAAAGCTCTGCTGAGAGATCCGAAATAAAGGGTCAGGTCTTGAGGCATTACCTCACTGCAGCTCTGTGAAACCTCCTCTTTGAGGGCTGGGGACCTTTGTAGCCTTTACTATCACTAAAAATGGCAACAAGAGGCTGGGTTTTTCTCCACCTGTGAGTTCCAGGTGAATCCCATCCCGCCCATCAGCATTCCAGGCACGCAGAGGGCACGGGGAAGGGAAGGCCACCCGTCAAGCGGAAAGAGAACAAGCGCTATTAGGGAGGATTTTACAAAGTGACAATAGCTGCAGCAGCAACAGGGACAGTGAATATGCTCAAAATACAGGCAGGAGAACAGCCTTGGCAAAAAAAAAAAACACCCTTACAGAGGAAATTACATTAGGGAGATCAAGGACCAAGTTGTATTTTCAATTTGTACAAAACCTATAGGGCAAATGCATTAAGGGTTTGACAGTCCAACAGAGCTTTGAACTTAGCTTGAGCTCACCATTTAAAGTATTATTTTATTACTGGTTCATAATTAAACTTTTAGCAAATGCCATTCTGGATCACCAGCACAGGCCAAGGGAAAGGTTTGGGTTTCACCCTGGTACCCACATTGCTGGATATAGGATAAAAACTATAAATATTGAACAGCCAGGAAATATGACACGTCTTACAAGGGGAAAATATCACAGCTTAAAATATATATTATTAAAAGAGAAATAAAAGGGGGAGATGGGACATGTGTGTAAATGCAGATTATACAATCAAAAATAAAAAAAACAGGAAATAATCTAGTGAGGTATGAAAACATCCATCAAATTATGTCTTTGCTCTGACCCTCAGAGCTTCCCAAAATTTTTTGGCACGTGTTGGGGATAAATGGCTGCCTAAGAGCCCCAGTGTGGTTTTGACATCAGCACTACCCCACAAAATCATTAAACCCAACTCAAATTTCCGAGTTAATGGACATGTTTTTAACAGGCTGCAATATTTCTCCAATAATAATGTTCTCCAATCAAAGCTCCTCCAAGAACTTTTCAGTGTTCCACATATGAATTACCAAATCTAGGGAAGGTTACCCTCAGATCTGGAACAAATTTCAAAACTCTCCTCTAAAAAAAGCCACTTGCCTTAAATGGAAGCCCTTCCAACAGGAACAGTCATTTATATTCACGGCATGCTCCTGCAGAAATATGACAATAATTCCAAAGTTTACATTACAGATTCAGAGCTGGAGATCAAATGCCTGCAGCATCCCTTCCACTGGTTCCAGGTTATCATCCCAGGTGCATTTGTGGAGAAAAACAGCGTCAACAAAACTCTCAGAAAAGAAGTCAGGTGTATGTTGTCATGTATTTGTAATTGTGGTAATCCTCATTCCTTCCAGGTCGTTAAAAATGTACTTTCTAGATCTTTTGGTTGTTGTTGATTAATTTTTGAATTTCATTTTCTCTGTAGACTCTAGGCTTACTTAAAACCTTTTTTTTTTTCCCTTCGGACAGCATACTAGGTAAGATAAATTGATTGGCTTGTAGATGGATAAATATTGTAGTCCCATTTTTGAAGAAAGATACATATTTTTGGCTAAATCCTACTAAGAACATAGAGGAAAAGGATCAAGGTGATACAGGTTGGTTGGTGCACAAACAAAGATTATTATATTCATTTATTTTTTTACTGGAGCTCACAGACAGCACTCATTGTTCTAATGCATTATAAAATGGAAAAAGTACCCAAATAAAGGAAATGCCAACCTCTGTTAAATGGGTGCAGCCATTTTTGCTAAGATTGGGGTTTTTCTATCTTTATTCTGAGCTGGTTCAATCCTCCTTTCAATAAATGCACTGCTTTTTTTCAGTCTCAAACATCAATGACTGCAACTGTTGGTAAAGGTTCATTTTATAATAATTGCTGATTCTTGAGTAAAAGAAGATTAAAATCACATGAAACATAACCCCTGCAATAAGAATTTGAATAAAGGGGAGTATTTCACAATAAACTCTACTGAATCTTTCAACTTGTGGATTTTTTTATTTAAGTACCACCACTTCTTTGTACAATAGGTCAAATCTCTGGGGATGAAGCCTTTGTGCTTTTTTAATTAATTTCCTCATTTATCTTGATGATCTCTTAGATTTACTGAAGCAATCTACAAAAGTGTTATTTTAATAAAATTGCTGCCACCATTTCTCTGCCTGGAGTTGCTAACTGAGAACATTGAACAATCTACTAAGGATTTACAAGTTTAAAACAAATTGGCCACTGTTTGCAACCATGCCAGAATGCTGACACTCACCAACCAGATGCATTTCCTGATCCAAAATATATCATGTTTGTGATAGCTATGGAATATTTTACCATATTTATCCTAGAAAACCTGTTGTAGGGGTTTTTATTTCATATATAAGAAGTATATTTATATTTTTATATAATTTGCTTATAGACATAATATGTAGAGTTGACCTTAAATATCTCACTTTGTTTACTAATTGCATAGCATTTTATAATCCCCTCACATTATTAACTTATTTAATTAAGTTGTTTCTGATGATTTCTTTATTTCCCTTCGATGAAAGCTGTAGATCTTCCAGGCTGACACAAATTCCTCCCCTCAGGGAAGAGTTGCCCCATTTCACCCCTGCAGAAGCTCTGGCCAGCAGATCCCAGCGGTGCCGTGCTCCAGCTGCAGTTCCAGCCCAGACAAACCCCTCATCCCACAAAAATCTGATTCTTCAGAGGTGATGAAGCTCATAAAAAAAAAAGTCTTGCACTTAATCATACCAAAAACTGGATTAATACAATTAATCCATCTGCACTTTACCAAGTTCCGAGAGACAATCGCGTCCCTGCGAACCTGGTGCAGTTTGGGCATTCCCTAGAGACAGAACTTTAATGTGATTTTAATGAGGCTGTGGGACCCGAGTTGAAATACGTTTTTATTTCTCATTTAGACACCTTGCCTTTTAACACTTCATCACTATTCATTAAGCTTAAACTGCATCTTTAACCTCTATTCAAACCCACACTTAGAGGTGAGGTGGTTTCTTGAGAGCCCTCAGGCAAGAACTGCAAGTCCCTCACACTGCAGTCATCTCCCTGGCAAACAAACCTGCCCAAAAAGGGGAGAATATCAGGAAATCTTGACATGAAAAAGCAACGTTTCACTTCCTCTTTTTTTTTTTTTTTTTCCTAAGAGGAAGGTTCTCTTTTTCTAGCAGTTATTTTTTGTCATTACAGTGACTAATGCTAGGAAAGGCACGATCCCACAGAAAAAAATTACTCCAGAAGTCCATAGATTTCAATCTGTCATGGATGAGTTAATCAGTGCAGAGCCCTGGAGGAAAGTCAGGTACTTTAGGCCACGTTTAAATCCTAAAGAGAAAATTGGTGTTGACCCTAGATCCTGCTGGGAATAACTGGGGAGCTTGAATCAGTATCTTTATTTGCTGTGCCCATCCTCGGGATGAGCACAGGGAATCCAGCTGGAGCTGAGGAGGGCTGGATCAGGCATCAGGCTCAGGACAGGGAAAGCAAACCAGCTCAGTTAAGGGAAACACATTTACCAGCATTCCCGAAGCACCTCTTCCTCCAGCAGTCAGGAGCTGAGCAAAGTTCAAAATCCTCATTGAATACGGTTTAGTTAACACAAACTAATTTAATTAATCTTAACACGATATTTACATTTACCGTTATATTTTTAAAGGCAGAGGCTGCAAGCACTGAATTAAATAAATGCAAGTTTCTTTGTTCAGGCTGACAATGGAGCATAACAAGTGAAAGGCACAGGCTCTACATCCTAAGCAGCTGTGTCTTAATTTAAAAATAGAGGTAGAATGCCATCTACTTGTTAGTTCCCTATATTGCTGGCCGAGGGAAAGGAAAGCTCCCACCCTTGGAATTACTGCAGCCTCTGAGCAGAGCTGTGGCTAATCACCAGTGTCCAGAATCCATGGAAAAGGAGCAGCCATCAAATTAGCATGCACCCGACACGTCCAATGCATCAATTACACAACACAGCCCCGCTCCCCCTGCCCCGCGCTGCCTCCCGATGCCAAACTCTGGAAATCGTTCCAGGCTCTGGAGTGAGAGACACCCTCTGATGCCTGCTCGCGGTTTGGAATCCACATCCCGGCCAGGAATTTGCAACACCGAAGGCACATGGAAGCGGCACCTTTGCTCTGCACCGCTCACCAGTCCCTGGAGGTGACTCCAGGTGAACAGCCCGGTCCCCAAATTTCCAGGGTGAGTGTCAGCAGCTGGACAGGGCAGCGGGGAGTTGTCACCCAAGTGCGGACACACGTTTGTTGTTCCTCTTGTTACAGGGCTTTGATCACAGGGTCAAACCTCGCAGTGGCCACCAGGAAAAGCTCCAGAGAGCTCCTATGAACCCATAAACTCCCAGGATGGTCCTGCGGGAGTGCGAGTGTCCCTGCCCACGGCACGGGTTGGAACTGGTCTTTAGGGTCCCTTCCAACCCAAACCGTTCTGTGACTCCCTAACCCCGTGAGCTTCGATTAGGAAAGCCCCCATCAGTTCTCTCCCAACTCTCTTTGCACCCCATCACCTCCTCATTTGCAGCTCATTTTGTTTTACTCACAGACTACGACGCCTTTCAACGGAGAAGTCTCTCTCCTGAAACTAAAAAACTCTGCTGTACCTAAAAAAAGAAAAAAAAAAGAAGAAAAAAAAAAAAGAAAAAGAAACTGTTGTCTGTTTTTATTCCTTCGCTTGCAAAGGAGCCATCTGTGGAATAAAAGTCTTGGAAATAAGATCTATAATTGCTGTGCATTGAGTTAAGTTGCCATATCGCCAGCTTTTCAGCAGTCCTCTCTCCAAGTGTTAGTAGTTCTTTGACAAATATTTATTTGGGAGCTTTATAAGCCTTTTAGAAGCCTTAACCATACCCAAGGGGCTAAACAAGCAAGTCTCCAGTGAGAATTCCCCTGCTTTACAAAAAGGGAGAGAGTGGCTCTAAACCTGAGAATCATAAATATTATTATCAGTCTTATTGTATTTGCTTTCTGGCTTTTGATCTCACAAGGGATGAAGGCTGCCACAGTCACTCTGAAGCCAGAATGACTAAAAATGTGCTTCAGTATAAAATAAAACTGTTTCATGCCTCTATTCATGGGGCTCTGCAGGCTGATACTGTAAGGAAACAGCCAATAGCACATAGGATATGGTTAAATAAGAAGGTAGCAGTAATAGTTCTGTTCCTTAAATGCTGCATAAAAATGGCATTCTGAGATTTTAAAAGTATTTCAGAGATATCTGATGAGACGCCAAGTATTTTTTTCCCACTCTCCTTTTTTTTTTTTGGATATAGATCCAAAGGAGAGAGAACATAAAAGTGAGATACAAAATATCCATATTTAGTTCTACTCTATTTACAGAAGCCACTCAATCTTACACTCCTGAAGTTGTTATGGAATTGATCGGAATCACAATTAATGTAATAATACACGGACACTTAGGGTTGCTACAAAGCAGGAATCATTCCAGCTCCAGATATGAAAATACACAATTATGTTGGGCTTTGCTGCAACATGTGTTCCCTCTCCTGCCAGCTTTGAGAACCTTAGAGCATTCCCCTTCATTTTTCAGTTTATATAACTGAACAAAATTATAATATGTACCACAGCTTCCATCAGTTCTTTATGTTCGAGATGACTTTGGCAACCTCTTCCAGAGCCTCTGGTCCTGCTGAGAGATATTATTACTGGAAATAAAATCTCCGTGACCAGATTCCCAGTGTTTACATTTATGCTGACCAAAAGAGAAGTCCAGAGATGAGGCGTGATGGAGAGGAAGAGATAAAATCTTCCAAGGAGCTGAGCTCGGATTAGTTGATAACATCATATTTTGAGGGTCTCCTTGTGCCTTTGGCTAATTCCTCCTCATCCTCAATCAGAAACTCACACAATGAAAAGCCAGTGTCCATAAAGGAGACAGAGGAGTCCTGCAGCTTTATTCGAATAAAGGGAGAGAGGCCACAGGGGCACAGCTCGTGGGGTTTTGTCTCTCGAGGTTTCGGAGGGCGCAGCCTCCTTTTACCCCAAACTCCCGGCCGTGTGTTGCCCTCTTCCCTTCCCCACTGCTGAGGTACCAGGGAGGTGCAGCCTTCCCAAACCGCCTGCCCCATATCCCCCTTGGACCTGGCACTTCACCCCAAAGTTCAGAGGTTCAGGCTTCTGCAGACCCTTGTCTGTTGCTGCCCGAAGTCAGTAGAGACATTCAGACCCAGTTCAAAGCTGTCAACACCTATCCCTTCACCCACGGAATTGTTTCCAAAGACATTAACACACATCTCCCCTGTCACTACCCATTCCCAGGAAGGAAACCTCTTCCTGAGGTGTGGTGAGAGCAGCCAGCACAAATCGACCTCGAGAGCAGTGCTGGAACCCTCCAGATAAATACAGAGGGTGAGGAAGGATGAGAAGCCCCCCTTCAGGAGTCATTGCTGCACAATTCCCTGCTGAGCCAAGCCAAAACTGGCAGCCTGGATAAGCCACATCTCCAGAGCTCTGTCTCCCAACACACCTGGGACAACGGGAATACTTCTGAATCCATCAGACACTCACAGCCCAAGAGAATCATTTCAGCCTGTCCCACAACCTAAATCCTGACAGAAAGAAACCTCAGAAAGACCTCTTTGTTCAGCATTTAAGGGTGGCCACAAAGATGGAGACTCCCTTTTCACAAGGAGTCACATGGAAAAGGGGACGGGCAATGGGGATGAGTTTTTCCTGGAGAGATTCCAATTAGACACAAAAGGAATTTTTTTTCACAACGAGAACAATCAGCCATTGGAATAATCTCCCCAGGGAAGTGGTGGATTCTCCAGCACTGGACATTTTTAAGATCCAGCTCTACAGGGCGCTGGCCCATCTTGTCTGAGCTGCGTTTTGGCCAAAAAACGCTGGATCAGGTGATCCACCCTGGTATTCTGTGATTCTATGGATGGTTGACAAAGGCACATCAACTCTGATTAGGCCACAATATCAATGAGTTTTATTCATTTTTATATAAGAAATCTATGTGAGTGCATTTAAGCAAGAAACTCTCTGTGCACTTTGTGCATGCTAAATGGGAGCATCTTTAATTTTTGCAGTTCCACCTAAGTAGGTTGGGTCAGGTCAGTACAAGCAATTAATATAAATGAACAAGAAGTTCATAAAAGCAATTTAATTTGAATTAACAATTCATCTACTCCCAGACTTGGCTACAGCAAAGAGGCTGCTACTTTTATCTATTAATATTTTTATTTATGTAGCAGCCACATGGTACAAGATGGATGCATGCAAGGGTAATTCTGTGGAGACAATTTCAGAATCAATGTCACAAGGAGTTTATAATGCAAATAAACATAAAAATATGTCAGGGAAACTTGTATATTGTTTTCTTTTCCCAAATGAAGCTCTGCAGCCCTCAGTTCTGAGCTAGCAGTTTTCTACCTAATCTATCATGTATTCCAAAGATAATATAATAATATCTATATAAATACATATGTCATAGATAATATATAAATAAAATAATTATACATGACATATAAATAAAATAATTATATATATTTGTGCATTATATTCTACCTATATGTACATCTATCATATATTATCTATTGTACTATATGTGTGAATAACGTTATATAAATTACATATGCAATATTAATTAAAGACCTTAACTACTTTCCTTAGCCTTTCTTCCTGAGATACCCTTTTTGGAGCTGTGTTATGGAAATGGAATGAATTGCATAAAAAGCTGTGGAAATTCCAGAAACCTGCGCCTGGCCATGTCCATTCAAAAGCTGATACAACAAAACCCCAAACCCAGGGATGAGTATCTCTTACAATTGCTATGGAAACTGGACCCTTAATATATTTTGACACATTTGCCTTACTTTGTCCGTGATTTTTGAAGGAGAAACCTGCTGGCACAGAATACCAGATGGGAGGAATAAATGAGTGGAGACAGGTGGCAGCCATGGACAGGACGTGAGGAAGCGGGATGGAAAATCTACCTGGGCCCTGTGGGCATGGGCCACGATCCACCAGGAAAACAAACACAAAAAGGGGGTTCTGGACGTGACATAGGGAGGAGGAGAGGCTTTCTGCAAGCTCCCAGAGATGAATGCACAGTTTGTTGTCTTTGCTGACCCTTACAGCCAGTGCCTGGCACACGATGGTGGTGCTTCCACGCAAACTCCGTGTGCACTCCATGAAACCTTGCTGGACATAAATGGAAACGCTCCTCTCCAGGCAGCTCCAGGGCAGGAAATAGTTTGGGTCACACCATCCTGAGACTGGGAATGTGCACAGCGGGAGCAGGCAGCCAAGGGTTCAGCTTTCAGGTACGTTCATGTTTTGTTTCTTTCGGAGGATACTGAGGCAGTCAGTGAAATCAGAGGAGAGCTGACCCAGCAAAGAGCCCTCCGCTCCAATTCACAGCAGCAGGAGCTGCTCCTGCTGGATCTGCCTCCAAAAGGTGGTGGCAACACTCAGCAGTCAGTACTGCACTTTGCAGTGCTGAAGTACTTTGCAAACACTCATTAATTAGTCTCCCAACTCCTCCTGAAGGCAGGCAATTAACTGGATTTCATTTTAAAAGCCCTGCAATGTGGAGAGGTTAAGTGACTCACTGGGAGGAGGGAAGGAAGCTGGGATCCAGCCTTGGTTCACTGCCTCATGGTCAAGCAAATATTTCTCTGCTGTCGTGTCCACAAGGCCCCTCTTTGTGGTCATCTCCTTTATTTCACTGAGCTCTTCCTCTCCAGCCAGCAGCTCCCCAGCAATTTAAAAGCACATAAAAGACTGGATCCAGCACTAAAAGTGACTGCAACTTCATCCAGCTGCTGAGAATGAAATTGGGTCTCTTTATAGATACTGGGCACAAAGTATTTCAGCCTTGGATTAGGCCGTATCACTGGATGTTAATCAGCAGTGGCTAAAGCCATAACCTGGAGCCATTAATACTAAAATTAACCACCGTGGTACCACCCAGGGAATGCTGTTATGTTAGATTACAGCTGGTTTGGCCGAAGCTTGCTGGAACTGAGGTATTTTCTCTAATATTTGGGGACAGGAAAAAAAAGAGCTGTTTCCTTGTAAGATTCCATCTCGCTGGAGAAAGTACAAACAGGATCTCTAGGGCAACCATTAGGACCAGACATTATCACCTGAGTTAACTCAATGTTCCTGCATGTTTACAGAGCAACCTGCAATGATTTCCTTTGGTTTCACTAAGGATCAACAAATCCCACACTTTTATCCAAAGCATTTTAAGCCTCAACTATACTTTAGATGAGATCTTTCTTTCTACTGCAGCCAGGAAGGACTTCACATACTCCTTTTACAGAGAAAACACCACAATCCGTCTTTAGTGATCAAATTCAGACAAAGTTTGGGGGGGAAAGACAAAACACCATGGAGATGAAAGGGTGTAGTTGTCCCTTTCCAGACCCAAAAATCCATGTTTAACATGAATCTTCAAGGCAGCAGTTGGGAGTGCTTTGGTAGGAGACACAGGAACCCTCAATTTCCAGCTGCTACAGCTTCCTCTGCTGTGTTGAAGGACACACAGAGAATTTTCACTTACGAGCTCAAGCAATTTTCCTGCCTGAAAATGCCTCATTTGCTTCCCATTTATCCCCTCCAGTTCACAGTGTCTGGGGAGGTCACTGCCTGAACTCTGGATTGATGTCACCTGACGTCACTGGACAGAGCCAAACCAGCCAATACAGCCATAAACAGGAACTGCACTTTAATTGGATGGATTACTGTTTATTTCAATAAATACAATAATTACTGTGTTTGGCTGCTGTACAGGGCATTGATTGGGATGAGGAACAGAGCTGGTTCGTGTGGTCACCATTTTTTATGGACTGAGATCTGCCTTTCTTACAAATACAGCTTTGAGTGGCTCCCAAAGCTGTCCAAGCAAGTCAAAAGATGTCAGCCCTCATATCCAGCAACCACTGCTACAATTTTCCTGTAAAACAAAACAGGTGGTGTTGGGGTCAAAATGAAACTATTTTTCAGTTTGGCTTGTATTTATTTGTATTTTTAGTAATCAAAATTTAGAAGTCAGCATTCCAACTCAAAGCATTGTTTCTTTAGCTTGATTATTCCCCCTCTTCCATTTCCCTCCATGTAAAAACTATCCTGCTCTGCCTTCCACAGGTAGCAAATTATATTTCACCCTCACACATAAACCTCCTCCTACTACTCCAAACGTTTTAAGTGAGATAAGATAGACCTTACTGTAAATTCCTTGGCCAGTCTGGACTTTCCATCTTCTGTGGAGAAGTTCTCCATCTTCCACAGTGACAACAAAGATACTTCTTCATCCTCATCTGGGGAGACAGACAGATTCCAGGCTTTGGCACCCTGCTCCTGCTTGACGTTCTCTTCCTTTCCCTTTATTTTTTGTGCCAAAAGCCAGGGCAGAATTCACTGTGGTACTGCAGGGAAAAAAAAATCTGGTAACAAGAGTGCAGGAAATCCGTTCAATAAATTGTCACATTTCAGCAACACTTGTTTTCCTGAGGGCTTCTGGAATTGCCCATTCCACTGGCACTTAAATGTCACGGTTCCCATCATAATATCCTTGTTATCATCCTCCAAGTGCTGCCTTTGCTCCATCCCAGTGGTTCTGCAGCAGGTGAGGGTTATAAATGTCCCCTGCACTGTGGATTTAATTCTTCCCTCAAACCCAGCATTAACTTGCCTGCTCACAGTGAAATTTTCTTTCCCTCTTTCCTTTTGGGATTGGAACAACGGTGTCTGCTCAATTCTATCCATAAATGCAACCCTCTCAAGGGCAAACTCCCTTTCCCAGGCATCCTGCCTCAGCCTTGGAACAGTCTGGGGGGTCCTGGAATCATCCTGCTGAATCCAAGGGCAAAACCCACCGTAATTTTTGTGTTTTTCTCACCAATCAACATCCCAACATCCACGTGGAACTAAGGGTCCTCCATGTGCCTCTGCATCTCTGTGGATACTTTTCAGCAGAAGATATGGATTCATTTCTATAAATATGCTAATACATCATCAGGCCAGCCACTGAGGAATCGTGCTGCCCTTTGCCAGGAGGGAAATACGGATCTTGGAAAGGACTTGGGCATTTGTCTCCAAATACAGAAACTACAAGGCAAAGAACCTTCTTTTACAGAATTCAGTGACTGGGGAATGCCTGACCTGAAAAGATTTGCCCAGTAAACATTAAGATGTAAAAAAAAACAAACAGAAAAAACCCTCTTGAAATAAACCCTATAATCAAGCCAAAGATGGAAACAATTATTTGATAAGAATTACGAGTCTGAGGCATTACCAAAGATAGAGTTCTCTACAGCAATCTAATAAACCTAACATTATTCCTGCTACTTAATATCCTAACATCTTTTTGGGGAATATAAATTATTCAACGTTCAAGTGCCTTGTAATTTGATTTAGAACACGAACGGAAGAAAATACTTTAATTGTAAAATATATTTTGTATGCATCACACAGAAACATCAGCCACCTCCCTGAAACAGGCTCTCAGGAGAGCTGCATGGCTCAGAAGTTTGCTAATGGGATGTGGTGTCCTTCATCATTAAGATCATGAGTGGAATCCAGAACATGTTGGAAGCAACTGGAAATGGTTTTTCAATATGGACAGAAATTCAAACCAGAGTTTTTATTAGTTCCCTTCATCTTATCTTCCCCTTTGTGTTCAGGAACATCTGGAACTGGTGAAAGTGGAAAATTTTCAGTCCTTCTTGACGTTTTTTTCAAGGCTGGCCATTCTCCTGTGATTTACCAAAATATGGGTATTGATCTGATATCGACATCCAACTGAGATGGACAATGGCTCTCTAACAGTTTAGAGTTAGAAAATGTATGTTTATTTTAGCACTGGGCAGCTGCGTGGGATCGCTCCCTGACAGGCAGTGCAAAGTTACAAGCCAATACAGAGTCTAATTATTTCCAAAAGTACTGAATATCCAAAATACAAATGCATATTCATAACACCAACACCTCCCATTCTCCGCTTCCTACGGTAATTAGCTTAAAGGTAAATTAAGCATGCATGGTTTGTCCCTTGAACTGGGTCTGTGGTCTTTTTATTTGGGGAGTGGTCCCAGAAGATGAAGTAACATGAGTCTCCCTTGCTCCGAACTATCCACCTTTCTGGGTTTTGACAATACAGATTACTCTTGGGGGACTTCCAGTTCCTCTCTTCGTGATTTTTGAGAAGGTTTCCCAGATGGGGAAATTAGTAATTGTCTACATTTCTCTAGATCTATTTATCAGTTTTTCATAAGCACAGCTACACAAATATAAAGTAACAAGTAATCAGTTATTTGCATCCGGGAAAACTATCTCAAATCCGGCTTCTCTTAACTAACTATTAACTTTTAATTAATTCCAGCCAGGCCCGCTCATCTACTTATTTTAACTAATTTCAGCAAGGCCTATCTTCAGCTAAAATCTTAATGTTGCTTTTAAAATCCGTGTTTCACCTGGACTTCTTACTTCATCCTTGGCCAGCTCTCACACCATTCCCACCCCATCGTGGCACTCCCTGGCCATTCCCGGATGGATCCGACACCAGTCAGCTCATCAGGGGTACCCGAGTGGCCTCTGGCCATGCCCAGCTGCTGGCCATGCCAGGAGTGGTCAGTACCTCTGACGTTTCTTTCATGGATCGCACTAATTCTTGATATTTTCTCCAAAAACCGTATCCAGAAAATTCTTCCTTGTTCTTTCCCCTGCAAAATACACTCCTGCCTGGTCATGAAGGCCAGATAGAATTTCTGCTTTAAATACCCGAAAGCGATCTGCGATAATTTAGTTTAACTAAAGCCACAATCATTAAAAAGTGAGAGCCCCTTGCCATTACAAAAGCTGAGAACGAGAAACAGGCAGGCAAAATTAAAATATTAAACCACACTGCGGTAATTTTTTTTTTTCTTCCCTGAAGTAAATATATTCAGTGTTGTGAATTATTGATCGAGTGTATTGACTGCTCAGCTGATAGCCAGGAGAGTTCATGGCAACTCCTCATCCTCCCACCAGCATGAACTGTGCAACTTGGAGAAAATGACTTTTTTTTTTGCCTGCTGTGTCTAATTCTTTTGAAGCAACAATTATCTGCAACTATCTGTGAAGTTTTTAGCACTGTACATCTTCAATCTCTGCTGGATTTTTGATGCCTTGCTGTAATAAAAATAATAGTGGCTGGTTTGGCTTTGTTTGTTGGGATTTTTTATGGTACCTGTGATTCCTGCTTATCAGTTTTACCTTTTTTGATTTCTCCATTCCTCTTAAATTTCCAGACCGAAAATCTGCAAAAATCATCATAAAAGCAAATATCCGTGTAAGAACGTGTAGATAAACCAATGTCCTTGAGATGAACACACACCAAAAAAGGGTCAGAGGAAATAGCTTATATTCGATAAATTGATAAAATTTATCTCAAAAAAAAAAGTGCCAGAGCTCAACCACAGGGATATGAGTCAATTGACCTCAGGAAAGCTGTATTTTACCCAAAAAGGTAAGATGTATATTTATACTTTTGCCCATAACTGCAATGCTGATGGCACTGGCAGCTCCTACCACCCACTAATTGATTGTACTCATCAGCGGGAAAGCCTCAAAAACTGAACCTTCCAATTTAAACAAATGAAGGAATTTCACACCCCGGGAGCCCTGAAAAAGACAACTTTTAACATCTTTAAAAGTCCCCACCTTCCTCATTACCATGCTCTTTAGAAATGCAGAAACAAATGGCCATGGAGGGGAAGACACGCGGCTTGCCTGGAGCAAACTGGGATTAAATGATGAAAATCAAAGAATTTCAGTTAAAGGATGACTCGAATAGATGAGAGGCAGAGAGGGAGCAGTTTAAAGCCGAGAATTTATGGAATTAGAAATACCATCGTTGTAAAATACGCTGAGACAAGCTTGGCAGAGCTCCTCCGGTGTTTTCCATGGAGATCCACCCAGGGCTCTGAGAGGTTTGCAGCTTTTAAATGAGGATGTTTGAGACCACCACGGGCTGGGCAGTGAGGCAGACCCTGCTTCCCACTGCCCACCAGCAAGGAGACCTCTAATAAACAGCCAACATCACTTTCACAGGGCTGCTCCAGCAACCATGAGCTCCTTTGGTTGATAAACACAATCCATGTATTTGCCTCCTAGAAAAAAAAAAATTATAAGTTTTAGTTCACAGGGCATGCAGAGATTAAAAAAAAACAAAAAAGGATTTTTCCTTGTTAACAATAAGGTTGACATAAAGTATATTTTTATTAAACTCCGCAGGTATCTAATAATAAATAGAGGAACCAGAGAATGAGAGAAGATGAAGAGAAGTACTGAAAGTCACAAAAATATCATTAAAGCAATTTCATGTGAAAGTTCTAGTCAATCTCTCTAATGTATCTCAAAATAATTTTGTGATCTGAAGTACAAAAGTGTAGCTAAATTTGCTGTCACAAATGCTTTGATGACAAGTGTGCTAAGAAGGTTTTTAATGGGAAGAAAAGGCAACACATATTTTTCTTAATTACTGCACCACGAAGCCATTCTGAAGCACATTTTGACACTTTAAATTTCCGGGGGGAGTGCTCATGTGATAAATAACTACAATGGGCACAGCAGAACTTGTTTTCATATAAATAACACACTCAGCATCAAACAAAACTATTGTCAATATTTCTGCAGATCTCTAAGTCCATGAGTTTTTTGCCATTTTCCTTTCTGTTACAATTTCGAAGAAGTACCCAGAAAAATTACACCACAGGGGCAGAACCTGCACAGCTTTACTGCTATACTATTATCAGGAAATTTACTGTAAATTGGCAAATATAATTTCCCAGACACTGTGGCCTTTTATCATCACTTGTTTGCAACTTCAAAAGTGTCACTTCAAAGACAAAAAGAAAATGAGCTGCAGAATTTGTGCACTGGAAACCTCCTCGTGGTGACTTTTTATGTTGGGAAAGATGCACAGATTAAGATTAAATTAAATAAGTGAACAGGAATAATAATTTGAATGTAGTAAGGCTAAAACAGAGGAGATGCTTTTAATGCTTTGCAAACTGCTTGAAGAGCAAAAAAAAGTTAATTTTCCTGGACTCAAGGCAGGAAACGTTGACATTGGGTTTTAGGGGATGAGTGAGTGGCAGAAAACTTTCCAGTGCTTCAGACCTGATTCCCCTGCACCTGCAGCCACAAAACCCCTGCACATTTGGCTTTCTATGCTCAGCCAACTTGGCTGCAGCAGTTTGCCAGTGATTAATAACACCTTTGCACAGAAACAAATAAACACGGAGGCTGCTCTGAACCGAGCACCAGGCCCCCGAAATGTAATTAGCCACTCGCACGCTTTTCACTGGCCAATATTAAACTACACAGCAAACAGAAATAAAGGACAAAACCGAACGGTGCACGGCCATTACTCAATAAAAATGATACGTTTATAACCTCATTACTCACATTTTATAGTGGTGGTTGCTGAAACACGGAGAAGGGGCTGTGCAAGGTGACACCGGCAGAGTTTGGAAGAGAAGCCTGGCATCTCGTTCCCTAGCCCAGTGTTCTGCTCCCTCTCTTATACTGCTTTTTCTCTTCTTCTTTTATTTAAGCACAGGCTGATCACCACAGCAAACTTACAGAAAGGCCTGGTGTGACACACAGATAACTCTGGATTTAAGAGAAGCTGCATCTTCTGAGCTCCTCTGGCAACAGCAGAGTTTGTTGATTGCAATAAACCGTGTGGAAATAACACCAATGTTACCAGAAATTTATGGAATTCTTTATGGTAATGTTCTGGTCTCTCTGAACTCGGGGATGAAATTTCTATTGTGAATAAAATGTACACGCAATATTGGATTTGAAATTTTGCAGCTTACAAATTGTCTTATCCAAAAGTGAACTGCTGCCAACCCAAACTCTTCCATTCTCCCCAGCACAGCGTGGATCCACTGCTGAAGGAGGGGCAGTGGCAAAGGCACAACAACCTCTCTTTGCTGCTCGGTCTTCATGAGAACTCCTTTGTTAATCATTCTTGTCTTTTTCAGTTTGCCTCTGGAGCATCGAGGGATGTCTCTGGAGAAAAAAACCATAAGAATGGGGGTTTACCTCAATAAATTGCAATAAAAATAATCTTCTTCTGTAGAAAAAAAGTTTAGTTGGGTTTTTTTCTCTCTCCAGAGCTCCTCATAATTCCTATTTTCTGCAAGTAATGCCCGACTTCTTTAGACTGAAATTCCACCTATTTGTTTGGGTAAAGTTGGTTCCATGGTGTCCCTTTATGAGATCTGGGATTTCTGTGGTGTAGAACCTCTAAGGCTGTGCCTGTTCACCTTCCCACTGTTTCCCAGCTGCCTGTGACACCGTGCCTGAACACAGTTCAACCAAAAACAGCCTCACCATGAGCCATGCCTGGGTTTGAACAGATTTGGGCTCGGCTCCAGAGTCGTGTTCATCTCCCACAGGCTCGTGACTGATCCGAGGGAGAGGAGGAAAGAAAATTGTTAAATCTTAATCCAGCTGTGAGAGAAACTTGCCAAATAAAATTACTAGAAACTGTCTAAGAGACAATGAACTCGGTTCAAAATATTTTTGGGTCTTGTCTCAACATAATGGAAGTAGAACTGATTCCAGTGGAGTCCATGGCATCTCGTCAGATTTCTTGGGTTGTCAGAAATCTGTCAGAACAGATCTTTAGTTCTTCTTAGCTCAGTATTATATTGAAAATAAGTTATAGATTTGGCTTTTTTAGTGACGCCCATTCTTATTCTTAAAACTGTAAAGATTTAATCCTCATAAGCAGAATTTTTAATGAGAATCAGGCCAAGGCTCAGGTCAATGAAAATATCAGAGGAAGAAATGCTGAAGTTTGTATCTCATACAACTCAGAAAATCCATAAATTGTAACCATAAAATAATTGGTATCACGTCCTTTGGCAGCTGAATACCACCATGAAGAACCAAAGCCTGTGATTTGGCACGATCAGGAGATGATTACGGTGAAAAATGCCTGAGAACCCATTCCCTGGGGCTGTAGAAAGCACCATCCTGTCCACCAACACCAACACCTGATGCAATTTGTGACGTTGACAAATTGAAGGATGTCTGTGGGAACAACAAACTGGGGCCAGTCTGTTAATTACCTTTTCAGAACTGCCTTGTGTTTATATTTTTGTCTGGGGATAACGTGCCTAGGGAGCAAGGCAGCTGTCAGCACGTGGGCATGGGAGGAATTCTGAAGCAATTAAATACCCACCTGATCTTTTACATCCTGCAGACCAATGGAGCTCGGGGTGGGTTTGGTTCTCTGAGCTGCCAGATGACACCACAAACCTTGGGTCTCTTTCAAAATAAACTTGGTGTCTAATCCTGCTGCCCTCAGTCACCTTTGGCAGTGTCTTATCCCACAAATAGATCCACTCCCAGCCAGGTGCTTAGTTGCAAAGTAAGGTCCTTTACAATGTGAGTGCCACAGAATCAAACCTTTTCTCGGGCTGCAGCCCCATCATCTCTCTGTCCTTGCAACACCTGAGGCTGCTCAGGGAGTGGAAGAACACGGCACCACAAACTGAGGAGGGAATGTCAGCTGTCACCGCGAATATCTCGGATTTGTGTCTTTGCTTGCATGTACTGGGAGCAGAGAGTTATATTTCAGTTTTATTGGCAGCTGGTTTATTTTGTGTTTACAATGACCTAGATTGCCAGTTTACAATCTGCCTGCAAAGCAGTTGAAACTCTGCTCTCTCCCAGAAGAAGACTTTGGGAATCAGCTGGCAGGGACAAATTGTACAGCACCAGAAGTACTGCCTCTCCTAACGCTTCCAGTTCCTACAGAACCAGGGAAAAGAATATTGCTAAAATGTGTCTAAATTTAGGATTGAAAACAACAACAAAAAATAATAAATAAATCATAGAGTAACAGAATGGTTTGGGTTGGAAGGGACCTTAAAGCTCATCCAGTCCCACCCCCTGCCACGGGCAAGGACAGTTCCCACTATCCCAGGTTGCTCCAAGCCCTGTCCAGCCTGGCCTTGGACATTCCAGGGATGGGGTAAATTGATAAAAATGAGGAAATAAATCTGATATGGGCGTATAACACGGAGCTGTGACTTATATTGAGAAACACTCAACAGCAATCTATTTGCTATAGCTGCAAAGCCCCAGACATGTTTATATTTTAAATATGTTAGAAATGGGCCACAGGTTTGAAAAAATTCAATGAGATTCTATTAAGCATCGAACTTCCCAGCTTTTTTTTTTTCACTTTTTTTTTGTGCTGATGTCTTTCAAAACTGAAAGACAATTTGGGCGGATTCACTGCTTGCTTCAGAACAGTTGTGGGGTTTTTAAATAACACTCCACTACCCAAATCTTTCTCTCTCCAGTGCTCACTGAGAAAAGAAATTAAACAAAACTATTCTGTGACATGCCAGTCTACAGAATATCATTGCCCACATCTCTGGATCTGAACCAGGAATTCATAATAACACCTTACATAAGCATTATTTTCATTAACAGATTGATAAAGACAATGTCAAGCCCAAGAACAGCCCTGACAATAAAATTGCAGCATCATCCTATTATTAGCACCACAATCACTCAAATGCTGAAAGATTTTTAAAGGAATTTTGGGATCAGGGTTGTGTCAGCAATATACTAATGATGGCAATTCATGGTCACTCCAATCACACGTTTAGGGTTCGTTGTTTCAAGGTAAAGGATTTGCTCTTGTTCTTTCATCCTTGTCTCTTCTGCTGTCACCATCAACGTTATTAAAAAAGTTTCCCTCCATGCTCCCTCTCAAGAAAAGGTTTCCCTTTTCCTGTTGTCCAAGTCCCTCTGCAGGGAGGGAATTCAGATCTATCTAAAAGTGAAAATGCACTGTGGACACATTACCACCAGTATTTTAAGGGCAATTTAAACCCTGCTAAAACAACATTGTCTTATTTGGCATGGTCATTCAAGGAGAGGCAAAACACTTCCTCCCCATAAAAATGATGGGAATATTGAAATGATGCATTTCTGCAACCCAAATGATGTTTTGCCTTCTCTGTGAAAGAAAAATTCTCTGAAGGAGCACATAAAACGAAGATGTGAAATCTTTATGAAGAACAAGGAATGACACGGGCTGTCCACCTTCTTCCCATGAAACTCCACCCATGAACTGGTGTTTGGGATGAAGTTCTCATCACCTCTCTCCACTGAATTAACAAGAGGCTCAATTTTCCCAGTGTTTGTTTAATTGATTAGCTTCTCTAAGAGGTAAATGTGTACTACACTCGGAAGAGGTTCACAACTGAGTCCCTGTTAGGGAGATTCCACTGGAGTCAGCAAGTGCAGCACGGGAGCAGACGGAGCCTCTGTGGGACCAGGCTGATGCTCAGATCAGATCTCGCCGTTGTGCCAGGAATAAACAAATGTGTCAAAAAGCACCACGAGAGCTCTGATCAGCATCTTCCTCTAGGATAAAGGAAAGTACTGATGAACAATGTGCTGCTTGTGTAAATGGGCAGTGCTGCGAACGGAACAGTGGCTGACATTTAATTCAAATTACTAACAAATTACACAGTTTACTAACCACTTACACTTGGAGTACATAGACTCACAAGGGCAGACAGCAGCCCTCAGATGTGCTATTTGGGGACCTGATGGAAACAAATACGTATCAAGAAGCTGGAAAGACAGAAGGGAAAGCTCTGTAGAACAAAACCTGTGCTCACAGCAAAAACAAGAGATAACACCTTCCCTGTTTTTTGTAATTCATCGCAGCTCTTGCAGTGTCACAGAAGTTCTGCAGCTTGCAAAAGTAAGGCTAAAATTAATCACAATTACATTTTTAAAAAATTATGAGAAGGCAGAGAATGCAAAACAAACACCAAATGAAAATAATCTAAGCTAGCACTTTTCGTTGTCCCAGTCTGTAGGGGGAACTTGTCACAGTTGACACGGTGAGGGGAATGAGCCATATTGTTACTCCTGGAAAAAAATATTAATGCAATCCAGAAGTGATGCATATCAGAAGAGAACCAGTCAAAAGGGTCCTTCTTTCCCTGTTTGGGCAGGAGATTTATTCCTTTGCCATCACATACTTCCCACTCCTCAGGACTTGGCTTTCCCAGTATCTGTAGGCCCAATCTGCTGCCATTAGAATTCACTTTTCCTGCCAGACTGACCAAATGTTCACAAAACTAAACTTGGGACATTTCTATTTGCACCACATAAATCTGTCTGCTTTGATTCACAAGGGTTGTAAAATCCAGGTTTACCTGGCTCCCACTGAACTGAGCACTTCATTATTTCTTTTTTCTCCCAGCTAACAAGCAAGAGGACGAGGGGAAACAGCCACAGGCTGTGCCAGGGGGGGTTCAGGCTGGATATTAGGAAAAATTTCCATACTAAAAGAATGAGGAAAGCATTGGAAGGAGATGCCCAGGGAGACTGGGAATCCTCATCTCTGAAGGTGTCCAAGAAAGGCCTGGACGTGGCACTCAGTGCTCAGGGCTGGGTGACAAGGTGGGGATCAATCACAGGCTGGAATCAATGGTCTTGGAGGGCTTTTCCAACCTCAACGATTCTATGATTCCATAAACATTGACAGGTTCAAGCTGCCATCATCCCTCCCAACTCCCTCAGCCACCACCCAGCATCCCATTCCCATCCTGAGCTCCTCCCCCAGCCCTCACGGTTCAGACAAGCAAACCCAGTTCCCTCCTTTCTGCTACACCTGACACCTGATTGATAATTGCTTCTTTTGTGGATCATTTGCCTGATCACTCTCATTTCCACGGGCAGAAAAAAAGATTTCCTCTCCTGATGGATAATGTCTGCACCCAAGAGAGGGAGACAAAAGCTCCCATGACTATTTAATGACTTCACGTAGCGACTGGCACAGTCAGTAGTGAAAGCTCCAGAACCAATCCATCCCTGCTGATTGCTCCAAGATTAGGATAATAAATTAAGCTTTCTTTTTTTTTCTTTTTTTTTTTTTTCCTGTATTTCTTGCTGGCACAAAAATCAAATGAGGAGCTCACTTGGTCCCTCTCTCACCTGCCATCTCTCCCTCCAAGGGCAACCCACGGCTCTCTGGGGTTCACCTTGTCAGGCAGAGAGCTGAGCAAAGCTGTGGAACCACCTCATCTCCCGAAGAACAGGGGCATCTGAACACCCACAGGGAGCTCAGAACTGTGCCCCTGCCTCCCCTGTGCCCCTGGCTGACCATTACAGCTGCCCAGCTCCTCGTGAGGAACCCACCACAGCCCCACCCTGCTGATGATTTCTTTCTGAGCTCTGTGGAACCCCGGTGCAACCTCATGAAGACAATTTCTATTTTGTCTACAGTGTCAAGATTAAGGAGTTTGACTTGCCCAGAATCCAAACTTTCAACACTTAAGGGACTCCACGGGTGAAGCCTGCACCATGTACGAATCTCGGGCATGAAGAAGTTTAGGAATTTGTCACAGGTCAAGGAGAAGGCTGTAATTATCTTTTTTATCCTTCACCCAAGGAGACATCTGGGGTTTATGTATCTCTGTTCTCTTAGGGGTGCAAACATAAAAAGCCAACCTAAACTTCCAAGAAGGCCAAAAAAAAAAAAAAAATCAGTCTTTGGGTCCAAATTATCATCTATAAATTTTGGCCGCAGAACTGGGTAATTTCTGTCCCCAGGCAGAGATGGAAAAGAGGCAACAGGAGTAGGCAGGGAGCATCAGACGAAACATAACTTATTCCCTTTTAAAATATGCCTTTTCACATTGTTCTATTAGATTTTGCACTTCACATTAAATGTTGAACCCTTGAATGATTTGTTCCAACTCTCTGCAATCTTAGATCTATATTTTTCAACAGCATTACTGCCTAAGAGTGATAAAAAAATAGATTTTGCAATTTTATGTTCAATGAGAAGTCTGAAGTTGAAGAGCTACGTTGTGATCTCTGGATTTAAATAAAAACACAATATGGTGCTGTTTGGAGATTTCAGAGTTTCTAATGCCCACCTAGCTCTGAAAATGCTCAGCTCCGAAAATTTGTCTCCTTTACCTTCAAAACAGAAAGTAACCACAATCAGGCACAGCATCATAAAACCAATATTTAAAAAAAGGGAGTGAAACAGCCACCACTGGGTCACTTCCACACAGAAATGACAATTATTGCACAGAGAGGACTCAACTGCTCATCCAGCTACACTGTGCAAATGTGGGGTGGGATTTGCATATGCAAATGTTGGTCTTTTCATATTCAGATACATACACCTGCAAAGTATTTTTTAGAGGTCAGCTGAAAATACTGCCCAAGGAGTTCTGACTTTTTCAACACATCACGTATTTTCACAATTATTCATCAGACTCTCTTGCCCTTGTTGTCCAAATCACCCCTTCAAAGCAAACTAGCAAGATTACAAGGGAAGAATATCATTAATAGATAACAGATTATCCCAAAAGGAAATTAATACAAATTACAAACAAGGGAGAGGAATAGGAAAATCTTTTCAGGGCTGCATTTTCTCTTGTCATACAGCACCCCTTACCACGACATTACAGAGATCAACCAGCAGGAAAGATGAAAGGCCTGCTGTGGTCTTCCCTGCTTCAAACACTTCAAAACATGGAATTCATCCAGCAAAGGATCAAAAGTTGCATCTTTCACTGGAACTGCATCTCGTTTTCACAGTGCACATGCAGGTTACAAATATTTCTGTGTACGTTCCGTGCATGGAAAATGCCTTTGGCAAGGACTCAGGCACCAGGGAGGATGTGCTGAGGCCAAGGTGTTTGCAGGGGACCAGCTGGAGCGGAATTTTGGCCATTTGCAGTTGCATGTTGTGCTACAAGAGCAGCCGAAGTGAATTTTGCCTCCAAGAGCACACGCTGCCTCTTGAAAATGCCCTTCAAAAGACCACAGTCCAAGTGAACAGAATGGCTACTCCAAAAATTGGGAAAACTGACAATTTAAACAGGGTTGTGGCTCCTTTGCTTGAGCACCTGAGCCCCATAAGCACATCTGGTTTCCTCAGGGTCCGGGTTCTCGTGAGAGATGTCATTTCCACGGCAGCCAGGGATGCAAAAATGAACATAAAGCACTGAATTTCCAAAGATACCAGAGGATGAAAGCATGGAAACAAATCCAGAAGCTCAAAGAGGAGGCAAAGTTCCACAAAGGCTCAGAAGGCTGATACTGGACAGGGCCCCAGGTTGACACCAGGGTACACAAGTTCATCATTATTGTCTTGCAGATCATTTCTAGGGGACCTGGGAGGGGAAATGAGGCTGTGCCACTTATTCATATAATCCCAGGGTTTGAGACATTCCACGGGAGTTCTGATAGATGAGAAAAGAATTAGTGTCAGGCAGAAGCAAAAACATGTTCTCCTTGTTTTTGCACACTTCTACCAACATCACAGTCAAGAATTTTTACCTTGCTAGGCCAAACTGACCAAGTTTCATCCCAAAAAGGTTAAGATGACTGATTTAGGAAATGCTAAGGAGGAGTAAATCCAGTTGAGCACAGTTTCCCAGTGGCCATGAGCGTGGTGGCTCCAGGAGCAGTGTCACCAGTGCTGCCTTCTGAGGGGAGCCCTCTTGGTTCATCTTCTTGGGGAAAAAAACAAACAGTGAGACATTTTCCACATCCAAACAACTCCTTAGATGGTGTCCTTCCCTCCCCGAGGCAGAAGGAAAGGCCTAAATCCCAGTTTATTGCCTTTTCCTGCTGTATTTTCATGTCGATCATCAGACTAGGACGTTTGAGCACATACGACTGGTGGCAAAATCAAATATTTCCTTTTAAATTAAGGCACTAGCAGGAAAACCACCACTTGCTCAGGACACCAACATTTTATTCCTGCTTTTCCTGCAATTCCCTGGACTTTCCTGAGAGCAACCTGAACTTAAAACCATAAGAACTTGTCTGCACTGCCCTGTGTGTACTTGAGTACCAGCCTGGGTGTGTATCACTCTGCTGTGGCAGAAGAATCATAAAAGAAGCTCAAAACCACTCCATTAAAAGACAAGTTCTGAGCCCTCACAGCAGCAGTTTTCTTTTCCAAGTGCTGGTGCAGTCAAATGACCCAGCATTGCCACCTCTCAGCTCGTTTGTGGTTTGGGGAAATGAATCAAGACTTTCCAATGTCTGCCCTGTGGTGAAAGATGCCCACAGATAAGCAGGACTCCTTTTATTATCCATATGAAGTGTTACATAAAAAATATGCATTTCCAAAGAGTGAAATACAGGCAAATCCTGTGAAAAGTTGTGTCTCCCAAAACACATAAAAGGAACTTTTTTAAACTTTTCCAAATAAAATCCTTAACTTTGGAGATAGGCTTGAGGAGGGGGAAAAAGCAGTAAAAACAAAGAGCAACATAAAGTCCAAAAAACACAAGGAAACATAATTTGATGGGGATTGCAGGTCATTCCTGCTGCCATTGAGAAAGGAATTAGGGTGTGGGGGACTGCTTAATGCTCCATCATGTGGAACGTAAGTCAATAAAATTTTAGTTATTCAGTAAAATGCCACTGCAAAGTCTCCTTGCTTGACTTTGCCACTGCTGCTCTGCGTGTCAGGTCTGAATAACTTTACTGGGAACGTTTTCTGTTTGCTCTCCTCAACCCAGCCATTTTTTGCAGTTGATGCAACAATGTGTTATGACATCAATATTAATGGGAACACACTGATAATAAGATGACTTTTCATGTTTCACAGTCCTGCGTGGAAATTTGCATTCAATCATAAAAAAATCTTTCATACATTACTGGAAAATTGTGGTAAAATTAAATCATAATTCAATAACATCAGAACATACAAAGAAGTCAAAAATAAAGCCTAATTGTAATTTTTTTTTTTTCTGGGTGATACATGAACAAATTGATGGAATAAATTAAACTGATTCTGGATCAGCACAAAATCTCCCAAGGGTATCCAACAGGAACCTTCTGGATACAGAGATTAATACCTCCACAAGCAGCTCATTTAAGGCTGCAAGGAGCAGATGGAGATGAATGTCAGCTAAGACCAACATTGTGCCCCTTTTCCTCTTGCTCCTCTGTCTACTGGAATCAGCATCAAAGAACGAGGAGTTCCCACTGATTGAGTAGTTAGGAAACTATCCTAGAATTTGGGTATTCCCTTTCCAGTGGTGGCAAGTGAGGCTCTTTTATCTCTCGAGCCTCAGTAAAAATATTATACATTTCTTCAGCCTAGCAGAAATGCTGTAAGGAATAACACACCAACAATTATTGACAACTGAGACAGAAAGAGGATGGAAACCACACCAAATTTCAGATTAATAAAGGGCCAGGCAAATTAAGTGAAAATTAACACAATCACCAAGAAACAGGTGACATGCATGACCTGTAAGTGGGAAATATGGTCTCAGTAATAAAAGAATCAAAGAGAAATCAGCCAGAAGAGCACTTCTTTCCTGCATGGCGTATTTGCTGCCTAAAGGTCAGGTGAAATGAATTGTTATCAGCACCTGGCAGCCACACAGGGAGGCAGAGACATCCAGCTCCACGTTCCCACTGGTCAGGCATCCCTTGCCCTCAGCAGGTTATCATGGTTAAAACTTCACCCTGCTCTTAAAAAAGGGCCAAGCTGAGGATAGAGCATGAAATTCAGTGTGCAATTAGCCATCCACAGCTGGGATAGTCACTGGTCGTTCTAAAGCAGACAACAGGAAGAACAATGGAGAAGGGAGGGTTTTCACACACTTTGCACAGCTCCAGCCCTGCAGGACAGGGAGTTTTCTGTGGAGGAACAGCACAAATGGCAGTGACACGGTGACATCTCACTCCTCACCGAGGTTTCACTGGTGAGGTGGAGCCCAGGCGTCACTCACAGTCTGATTTTAGGCACTGCTCTCTCCACAGGGTCTCGGCAGACAAACAGCCCTGAGGTGGAGCCCCCGGAGCTGCAGGGACAGCAGCCGACTCCATCCGAAGGCGTCGCCGCGCCGGTTCCGTGTCACGCCTTGGGTCGGAGCATCCATGGGTTCAGTGACACAGGGAGAGGGCAGAGCAGGCTCGGGGATGAAGGAAAGATAAAGCCTGGACATCTGCCAGCTGCAAACTCCAAAAAAGTCACAGCTCAATAGCCCAGACGTGATTTATGTTTGGTATTTAGTAACATAAACACCGCGTGCGTTGAACAAGATTTATGTGCAATTTGGGCATCGCTTGTATCCGAATCCATCTTCAAATTAGAAACACCACACGTTTCTGACCAGAAAAAACAACCAACTCCCAAACCCAGGTAAAACAGAATATGACAACAAGCTGGAAAGAGCAACATTTTTGCATGTCAGAATTAATAAATGTCATATCTTTTGCTCATGCAGAAAAAAAATGCAAGGTCACTTTCAGCAGCTCCAGTGAGCACTCGCATACTGTATGTGGAGTTTTAACATAATATAAAGCCATCTGGTATGGAAACTCGAGCTCAGCAGATGCATTTGGAAAACAGAGCATTCATTTTTATTGTGCACTAAAATTACATTTAAAGTGTGCTCAAAAGCATAACTAAAACAGATTGTCCCTTCCAGCATTTGTGTTGCAGGCATTGATGGGGCCTCTGTTTGTGGAGTCTCTGTTCAGACCTTTGGTCTGCCTGCTCTCCCTGTCATAACATTAAAAGGGAAACATCTTTCTTTCTGATAAATACAACTCCAAATAATCATCTAAATGCTCTCTTATGCTTGTTAGCTATTCAGGTTTTCCTAAGAAAATACAGTATTTGATTTCAAAGTTTGTGCTCTGTGAAAATCCATTTGACCAGAAAAACAAAGCATTGCAGGCTGACTGGTTTTTGTATTGGCTGCATTAATTCTTGGTCTCCACAGCAAAATAATTATGTAAGAAAAAAAGGCAGACAAAAAATATAAGACATTTTCTCTTCCTGGTACTGAAAAAGCCCCAGATCTGGAACAGTGATAACCACACCCAGCACCCTTTAAAGTAACAAGTTCATCTAGAACTTGTTATTATGAATCCACTTTTTTGGAGTTTCAGTGTGGTTAGGTTTTGTCTCTAGAGACTTGGAAATTGGTTGCCTTCAACAAAAGAAAAGACAATCCTAACTAAACTGCAGCATAAACCAGCTGTGTGTTTGGTCCTGCATACAAACTACAGTAATTTAAGAAGTGAAAATAATTCTTGAACCTTTTGTAAGGTTTCAGGAAGACAAAATGTTTTCAGTCGGGGTGGTCTTAAATCAGTAAGAGCAGTAATGTTTTCTTTATCTGGTGAAGAGGCCAATGTAAGGAAATATTCTCAAAACTGACTGCCTTTTCCATCACTCAGTATTACCTTGCTAGAGACTTTGAAGTCTTTTAAAAAGCTCTAGGCTTATTCTTCTGTTTGGTCACCTTTTTCCAAAAACCCACATTCACCCAATTCTAATTTTTTAGTGTTTGCAAAGAGAATTTCCCCTCACCATCGATTTCCCCTCATTTCTGCTAAGCCAAGCTTAGGTCCCAGAGGGCCCCAGCCTCCAAGTGCTTCGAAACATTCCCTGGAGTGATGCCACTTTGCACTTCCAGACCCACACATTCCCTCCCCTCTTATCTGGCTCGTGACTCAGGTGCCCAAAACCAGAGGATCTCCACGACTCCAAGTTCTTGTTTCTCCCCCAGAACTTCCATCACAAGTGGAACATTGCCAGCACAGATCCCACCCTGACCCTACCAGGGAAGGATTTGATCATGCCTGAGCTGCAACACTGCTGGCTCTTTCCCCTTTTTTTGCCCTCTCTAAATTCCAGCTCTCAATATCTCCTACAATGCAGCAGTCAAGCTACTCTCCACAGCTTGTAATTCACACTTGCTATAAATCATTAGAGGATGCTCTCAATGAAGGGTGCTAGGTGTATAAAAAATAATAATGAATGCATGAGTTGGATTGTATATCAGCAATATTCCTCCTTGGAAACTCATCTTTTATGCTGAAGGTCTGGAAAACATAGAACACCAGTCATATTTAACTTCCTTTCCTCTTCTACCCCTTGGGTGTCACAGATTCATGCACAGTGGCTTTCAAGACTTTTTTTTGTTGAAATCAAACTGGTTTACGTGACAACACCAAAAAAAAAAAAAAAAAAAGAAACATTAAATACTTTGAGGCTTTCTTTTGTTTGCAGAGAATGGAAATACAATTGCACCTGGCAGAGGTAAGGAACTGCTGAAAGTCAAATCGATTCTGAATCTACGGGCCCAGAGTAAGAGGAGAGAGAGGTCTGAGAGCCTAATTATCTCAAAAGTGACCTGAGATGTGCAGTGAGCTTCTAGAAACATCCTGGCTGTCAGCTCGTGTTACTGGATGGTGCCTTGTGGGTGGTGAAATCAGTGACCGGCTGCACATTCCTGAGGATTTCGCGCCTGCCCTCGGAAAGAACAGCTCATCCAGCACATTTTCAATCCTGCTCTCTCTGCTCCTCCACCTTTCAGACGCCAGTCCTGCTTTCAGAGCTACAAAGTGCTGCTGGAGCCCGTTGCTGGTTTGGGAAGGTTTGGATGGCACAGGTGGCACAACATACGCCGTGTCCTCGGCGGGCACCGCTGGCGCCACAGGTGCCGCCGTGTTTGCAGCCATCAATAAATGAAAAGACAAAACGCAGAATCAGGCTGCAAATTTTTTAATCTACTTGTCAAGAGTTATTTGAAGGATTCATTTATGTTCAGCTATCGACTCGCTCTGTGTTCTGGCCTGTATGATCAGAAATTGCATTTGTCAAAATAAGGCAATTGCTTAATGGGCCTGGATTATGTGTCTCGTGCTCAAGGTTCTGGAAAGTTTGTGGCGTGTGATCATCCAGCATTTCACAGCCTTCCAGACCTGAGGAGAGGATGGAGAGGGGCTTGTCACCAGGGCATGGAGTGCCAGGACCAGGGGAATGGCTTCAAACTGAGAGGAGGTTTACAGGGGATATGAGGAAGGAATTCCTCCCTGGGAGGGGGGTGCGGCCCTGGCACAGGGTGCCCAGAGAAGCTGTGGCTGCCCCTTGGAAGCATCCAAGGCCAGGCTGGATGGGGTTTGGAGCAGCCTGGGATAGTGGAAGGTGTCCCTGCCCATGGCAGGGTGTGGCTCTGGGTGAGCTTTAAGGTCCATTCCAACCCAAACCATTCCATGATTTTATGATTCACAGACTTCCACTGTCTCTGCAATGGCATCTGCACAGAACCCGACAGGAATTTTGAGAACGCAATATTAACAACATAATTCTGTCCTCCAACAGAAAAATTCAAGGCTGAAGATGGCAAATTAGCCTGGAAGTGAATACAAACAAGTTAATGAACTCCTGGATGGAGAAGCCTTCAGAAGCAATAACAATTCTGGCAGTCACAGGGAGGGCTGCCTGTTTTCTATTTAGAAGCAAAGAACAATTCAGGATCTCTTAAGGTTTGACATTTACAGAAGGTCAGGCTACAGACTCTCTTCTGGCTTTAAACAATGCAAACAAAAGGAGTTTTCTCTCTCATAATTTTTTTTTAGATGAGATACTCTTAAAATCTCTGGAACTGTGCACAGATACACTGGATAAACATATTTCTATCTTTTAGACCCAAGGTAGGTGGTGAAAAGAGAAAGAACAGATCTCAACATTACAGGAGTAACTTCCCTGAGAAGTATTTCTTATTTCCCTTATGAAAATAAATATATGGTAATAAAAACAATAAGGAGTGATGCAGAACCACCACCACAAACAGCAGCATTTGAACCGTTTATTGATGGAGGCTCTAAGGAATGTTTTTAATAAGGTTCTGATCCAAGGTATTTCTTAATGCAATGATAATAGAATGAACTCTATAATCAGTATATGTCAGTATTAGTTATGGAAAACTTAATTTGCAGATATAAGTAAAGGTGAAGTCTAGTGGAGGTTTCTTCCTTTCATATATGTTTAATTGGCATATTTTCATTAATTGGGGTCTCTATTTGACTGGTAAATGAACTATTTAGAATACTGTGTGAACTAGTTTCAGTAGTAAGATGAGCTAGTTAATCCTTTATTTTGGTATTTATTTTCCTATGAAATATATCCAGATATTAGTGCAACATTTCCTGTGAAGCCAATTGCATTCCATTGGGAAAATAAGAAAGCAATGAGGAAAACCACAACAAGGAAACAAAAAAAACCCAAAACAACCAAACAAAAAACAAACCGACCAACCAAAACCCAGCAAGAACAAAAAAGAGACCTGCAGAGAAAGGCAAAGAAATCTAAACCCATTATAACAGAAAAGTTTGCAGCTGATTCACAGTTATTCTCCCATTATTTCCTCTCCCATCCTCTGATTTACCTTTTATGGTTTTCCAGGGGGGTTGGGGATTTTTTAAACCTCTCTGAAGTCTTTTTCAACCTGTATTCATATTTGACCTTCATCCTTTGGATATGAAAGTATTGACACTCAAATTATGAGGTCACAGAATAACTGAAAAAAGTTCTGGAATTATTCCCAAGTCATCCTCTTTGTACTCCAACACACACACATGTGCCAGGAAGTTTTCTTAAACTCACTCTGGATGCCTGTGATACTTCAATAATAAGAAATTAGCTAAAAATCACCAATATCATAGAATCACAGAATTGTTGGGGCTGGAAGGCACCTTAAAGATCATCCAGTGCCACCCCCGCCATGGGCAGAGACATCTTCCACCATCCCAGGCTGCTCCAAGC
The DNA here is from genome assembly GCA_013397175.1 of Platysteira castanea. Taxonomy (NCBI): domain Eukaryota; kingdom Metazoa; phylum Chordata; class Aves; order Passeriformes; genus Platysteira; species Platysteira castanea. The sequence continues at coordinate 201,564 of VYXC01009752.1, forward strand.
CTCGTCCAGCCTGGCCTTGGACACTGCCAGGGATCCAGAGGCAGCCACAGCTTCTCTGAGCAAACAATTTTCCTCAAATCTTGAAATAAATAAATAAGTAAATAAACAAAAAATAAATCTATGCATTCCCGTGGTGAATTCTGGATCTTGTAACCAGCTCTCTGCCACAGTAAAATATCTGTATAAATGTACCTCAGTTGTTAGTGCATCTTCTGCCTTGATTATACAGCAATAGCTGCCACCAGTTTTCCATACACATGACCCAGACTGTCCTTTGTATTTAAATCCAAGCCACATATAAATTAAAATAATGATGAACTCCATTAAAATAAGGCAGTGAACTCCAGCTACGAAGGTTTGTTTTCTTCGTCAACATCCACAAACAACTCCTCAATTTTAATGAGATCGTTCTCCATTTACCATACACCCAATTAGGGAGCATTTCCTATCCGTGCTGTACAATTCTGGGAAGCTTTAGGCAGAGAAACCCCAAGGAAAGGGGCTGACAGAGCTGGTGCAGCTGCAGAAAAGAGCAAGAGTTAACAGGTACAGTGGAGCTGCATTTTATACAGGTTGCTCTGGCATAAGACAGTGAGTTTTGCAGCTGCCTGCTGGAATTAATTGTGTGGCTGTAGAGCTGAGGGATAACCCAGGGCAATTTGCTGAGGAAGGGGAGGGCAGTGCCCCTGGGGGTGAAGGTTCTCCCTCACAGCAAGTGTGACTTGAAGCTGTGCTTCATTAGGCTAATGGCAATAATGAAATCACAGTGTTTAAAGTCTGCAGAAGAGCAGATTTACCCCAAAGTTGAATCTGGGCAGAGGGCTCACACGAGAACACTCCACAGGGGTCTGGAACTCCCACACCGGTGGACATGGATGAAGTTTACATGCAAGACTCAGAGGATTTAACCAGAACAATCAACATTTTACATAAAACACAAGTGATTTTAGTCACTGTTTGCATTTCCATGTTTCTACAAGTTCAAAACCTGGGATTTTCACCCCCAAAGTTTTCACCCAGGTGACACCGCCAGTCTCACAGAGGGAAGTTTGGGACTGTTCCCAGCAACACACAGCATAAGAGATCATCAAAATATCTTCAATTATTTCAGGAGGAATGGTCAACTCTTGGCAATTTTAGAACCTATTTCCACCAGAGAGTACAGAAGGCCGTGCACCAGCACTGTGCACCTGACATGTCACCTGTGACAGGTTGTGACAAAACTGTCACCCTTTGCTTTGTCATTTAAAGCATCAGGCAAGTGTTTGTAGAAGGACCTACTTCAACCCGTGCCTCCAAGCCAGCATCTCACATTTGGCACTGGATGCTAAAATCCCTTGCAACAACACATTCCAAATTCTTGAAAGCTCCCACTGTGCTCTCCCCAGGAGAAAAATGGAGATTATAGAACCTTGTCTTCCACAGTAATAACACCAACTTAAACAGAGATGAAAGGAGAGAGGGAAAGGTAACAAGGGTGAATGTTTTTCACTCTCTGATTAAATCAGCTCCTCACTCAGACAGGAGTCCTTGCTTCTCCTGAGCCCTATTTTAAAGTCTGAGTTCAAATACAATATCAAATGCTGTTTCCTTTTCTCTCCTGATGGAGAGATCAGTAGAAATAGGGTGGTGGTGAGCAGGCAACACCATCTAGCTGAGGAAATTTGGGTCTGAGAGGGACAACTTTATACCCATTAAAAGCATAACAGGCAGCAGGAAATACAGAAAAGGGCAGACACAAAGCCAAGGCATTAAAAGTAAAGAACAGCTTGTCTCCCTCCAGACCCAGGACACTTTTAAATCATCTTTTACCTGAATTCTCCAGTCTGGGTGATTACAGAGGCACCTGTGTGGACAGAGTTTTCTATTAACTAACAAACTTGGTCATAACTGAAACACACTTGGACACACCAGAGAAAAAATGCTGCTCTCAACACAGTACTCACCAGCAGAAGATGAAGTGTTTAGGATGAATTTGGATAAATAAATCATCCCCTTCTAAAAATTCCATGATGTCATTGACAGCTCAGAGGTCTTAAATCCGGTTCATCCTCTGTAACAAAGGTCAGCACCAGATCCCCTTTATCCACTTCTACCCAAAAGGGCAACAAATCACTCTGCAGGACCCTCCCACTCTCTCATTTTACCCATACAATTACTGTATTATTTAGGCCAGGTTATGAAACCTCTTTTATTTATGAAACCTCCTCCATCCTCATGGTAATAAACCAAGAATTTTGACGTTAATTTTATCATTCTCCACTGAGCTGGCACCCCCAGGATGCTGCAATTCCCTCACTGGAAACGCGCTTCAGTGAACTTCCTATAATGAAAACTTCATTAGAAAATTTAGAATTCAATTAAAATGTGAAACAGCCAGATTTAAAATACCATTTGTGCTGAAACTGGTCTGCTAAATGCGAGATTCCAAGACACTAAACAGAATGGATCTAGTTATTACATCGAGTTTTATCTGTTTTTCTGATCAGTACTAAGTGCCATTTGAAACAAAACATCCCCATATATTTGGTGCAATACCAAGCTGATACATTAGCTGATTATTATTTTCTCATTACAATTTTTAAGGAGTCCTAAAGGTTTATATGAGCAACTTGTGTTTTGTGCTGACAGCAATTTTACATTGCACTTTCTCACTCCTGTGATTTGCTTAATTTGGTTTTATATTTGCAAGTCCTAGAACATAACTTGCCCTGATTAAAAAACGGAAGAGAATACTCCCCTCAAACCCAGTTTTAATTTCTCAAATTGTGCTCTGATTACACTTTTAGGGAGAATTTTACTGACAAATTTCTTCTGGAATGTTGTTTCTCATGTTCCCACACAAAGACAACTTTTAATTTACAGTTAAGGCAATTTGAATTCAAAATGTTGAGATAATCAAAATAACGAGGCTACTGGGGTATATGAAATAATTCAATGTCATCAGTTTTACACAGGGTTTCATCTGCTGAAGCTGTAAATATTCAAAACAGGTGAACAAATAATTTATGGGCCATTTGGGCAGCGCATGGAGCAGCTCTGCCCCGGGGGAGCCCCCGAGGCGCTTTGCCTGGAGCTCCACAGGTTCAGACAGGAGCATACAAATTGTTCCTCCTTGCTGAGCCTGTGCACAGAGAGAACCTGGGAAAACTCCAGCTGCTCGGACAGGGAGGTCTGCAGAGTGAGAGGCACTCCTGGCCACTGCTCTCCATCCATATCCAGGGAGTTTTATGCGTGTTCAGCCCAAGGGTCTGACTCCAGAGTGTCTGACTCCAGACAAGAGCTCCCTCAAGTATGGTCTTGCTGGTTTTTAAGATGTTTTATGGCTGTTTCTTGATCTTAGGAAGTCCCATGCCAGAGCCAAGAAAGGTCGGAGATGCCTGTGAGTTCGTGTTCAGGTTGTTTATTGTTTCTTATCTCTCAGTCTCTGGAGCAGGCACAGCACGACCTGCTCCACCGAGATCCACAGCAGGAGTGATGCCCTGGAAAGGCGATTTCTCCTTTTGATCTCTTTTAGGAAAACCAACCAAGTTCCACAATGTATTATTGTTTAACAATTTTTCCCAATTAATTTCTACCTTTTCTTACCATGACAGTGCTGCCTCCACCAATGCCCATCCCCATCGTCACAGCAGGAGATGGAGGGGAGAGAAGAAAGAGGAAGGGGAAGGGGCACCGCCCTTTGCCCTCCATGTTTGCTTTTTTCTCTCCTACCTCCATAAATCTAAAACCTACATTCACCCAGTGATAAGATAAGCTAATTACACATTTTCTTTCTATTTTGTATTTCTTCCCTCAATGTGGGCAGCTTTCTCCAAGGACACGGCTCAAACATAGAGTTCTGGGCTTTCGTCTCGAGTTCCGAAACTGCCTGGCGGGGCTCCAAACCCCCCTGGACAGTCAGATGGATACTCTGGGCTGCCACACTCAAGGATTTCCTTTCAGCATCATTTGCCTCAAGATTTCTTGAGGTGGGAGAACTTTTTGCACTGCCATGGCACAGAGGGTCCAACAAAATTCCATTACCCCCAAGTTTTTGTCACTAATTTTGTCAGGATCACTGATTTTCACAACCTGTTTCCTACTTCCTCACACTATCTATACCCACCCACACTACAGGGTTTATCTGCTCTGTAGGCTGTTGAAAGATATTTAATCTCATTAGTTCAGAATGAAAATGGCAAATATTTCAACAGATGATAACAGGGTTTAACGGTGTGGCTGGGGGCTTTTACCACATCAATGACAAAACACTTCAGAAATGCTGCTGCAATTTCTTTCAATGCCATTAGGAGCTGCATTAAGGCAGTTGTGTGAACACAGTCAGAGCTGAAGATGTGCACAATGGTTCTCTTAAATATGAAAAGCAAAGAGACTTTCTAAAAGCTTTGCAAAACTTTCACTGAAATAGTTCTGATTACCCTAGCACAACATATGGGATGGTTCTCAGCTTTTCCCTCATAATTCAAGCTTCTTTAAATCTCCTCATAAAAACCTTCTTAACACCATCTTTTCCTCCCAGAAACCTGATCCCATTTCTGATTTAAAAATGTAATTTGAGATCAATAAAACTCTCAAATCTCTGCTTTTAATATATATTAAGTCACAACACTACAGACTCAATTTATCGCACAAAAAAAAGGAGATCAACCTGCATTCTATCTTAATTTCACAGTTTGTAAAGTATATTCCCTAAATCACCTGCAAGACATGAGGCACTGTTATTTGCTTACCTTTTTCTTCTTGTTCTACCTTAAACTCTTAATTAAGAAAAAAAAATTAAATCTAGTTCAGGATCAATTATCCTGCATGACATTCTAATTTTCCACTCTTTACTTTTTCCTCCCCTAAGGCCGGGCACAAGAAGAGTCTCCACAGCTGGGGAGGGCTGGGGACAGCTCCTGCAGAGCCCAGCAGTGCCAGCCTGGGTGCTGGCCAGGGCCACCAGCAGCCACTGCCCAGCTCCTGCCCCAGTGCCCTCTGTGCTCATCCCCAGTGCTCCCAGTGCCCCAAGGAACAGGAACCAGCACCAAACCTGATCCCCCTCAGCAGCACCCCAGAGCCTGGCCACTGCCTTAACCCCGAAAGGATCAGCTTTTAAAAGAACAGCTGGCACAGAACCATGGGGTGGTTTGGGCTGGAATGAGCCTTCAGTGTGTCTGGGAAAACACAATAAAGACACTCTCGCACCTGCCAGGTTCAGCAGAAAGGAGGGAAAAGACCCTTTATTTACATATGTCACATTCTTATACAATGCTCAACTGCACAAGGCATTGGAGCACATGTCACTTCCTTCTCAATCCCACTGGAGAAAAAAGGTGCTCATCAAAGTTCTCTTATCACAAAAGGAATGAAAAACAGAAAATACCGTTAAGTAAACATTGGCTATTATTTACATGAAAATGTGTGAGAAAGAATCTGACTCCAAGATTAAAACAGAAGGCTCTAGCAAAAATCAGGGCAACACTTCAGAGCTCATCCAGCCCAACCCCATCTGACTGCAGCAAACACACGCTGGGTCCTCACATGCAGGATGCAGCTGCTAAGGGTTTTCCAGACTCCTTTTCCTGAGCTCAGAGCAGAAGTGCTGGCAGTGCAGTTGTCCCAACGCCAAACCACCCTCCAGGCACCAAAACTGCCCCCAGCAGCCTCCTGGTTACTGGAAGGGTCAGTCCCTGTGCTGGGAGAACAGATCCCTGATGGCTCTGGAAAACCAGAGCTGTCAGAGGACAGCAGGTGAGGGAACACCCCACATAACTAAAAGCAGAAGTTATTACCTCTCTGATGGCTGTACAACTCCTGTGAAACCAGCTCATGGTCCATGTGGAGCTCCCCAGGGCCAGGACAGCTCCAGCCCAATGTCACTGCAGGGACAAAGCTCTCCCCTCACTGCTCTCGCTTTGTTGCTCTTGCTAGAACTAAAACCACTTCAAGAAATTTAAAAAAATATTATTATTTCATTGCAGTGACTACTTACATCAGCAAGTGATAGCCCACAGGGGACAAGGTTGCAAAAACAGGGCTTTGTTTGTTGTTGTAATTCTCCACACTCCTGGGCCAAACTTTCTGCCAATTTAGCAGTAAACAATGTGGAGAAATGTAAAGGTATCACACTGCAGACACTTAAAACCAAAGCTGCTTTTGTGTAAACTCCTGGGCATAAGCACATAATCTGCAGCCCTCAGAGAAGCCCTAAGAAACCAGAGTGACTCAGAAATATTGTTCCTCTGCCTTAAGTGTTTTGGGGTTTTCTCCTTTGTTTTTTTAATCAACGTGCTCTGTTTAAATGACAACACAGCAGGTAGATAAGAAGCAAAATCATAATATCACTTGATTTTTGAGGGAGAGGATTGTGCCCCTCTGCCCTGCCCAGGTGAGAGCCCACCTGCAGAGCTGCCCCAGCCCTGGGCCTGGCACAGGAGGAACTGGAGCTGCTGGAGCCAGTCCAGGGCAGGCACCAGGATGAGCAGAGGGATGGAGCAGCTCTGCTGGGAGGGAAGGTTGGGAGAGCTGGGATTGTTCAGCCTGGAGAGGAGAAGCTTTGGGGTGACCTCACTTTGGCCTTGCAGTGCCTGAAGGAGCTACAGGAAAGAGGGAGAGAAACAATTTCCAAGGGCCTGGAGGTTCAGGACAAAAGGGAATGGCTTCAAACTGACAGAGGGCAGGGACAGATGGGATTTTGGGAAGGAATTCCTCCCTGGGAGGGTGGGGAGGCCCTGGCACAGGGTGCCCAGAGCAGCTGTGGCTGCCCCTGGATCCCTGGCAGTGCCCAAGGCCAGGTTGGATGAGGCTTGGAGCAGCCTGGGGCAGTGGAAGGTGTCCCTGGGCATGGCAGGGGTGGCACTGGATGGGCTTTAATGCCCCCTCCAACCCAAGCAGTCTGTGCCCCTCTGGTTTTGAATTCTTAGCTCTGCAGTGTCCTGCTGTGCTCAGCCACCGGGCACTTTTATCCCTTTTTTATGTGAGCACAAGGTGAGCGCTGTGGGGCACACACTGGGAGGGGCAGCACAGGCATCTCAAGCCCTCTCCCACCCCAACTATTATTTTATTATCATTCACAAGCCTCAAGGACTAGATAAAAATAAAAGGCCAATTTAATTGTCAGGAAGATAAAGTCACGATTATTTCTTTATTTAGCTTCGTGTACCAGCCACTTTCCTAAAATGAAGGGAGGAGATGCATCTCCCAGCAAACCTCTGGTTTTCCTACACCATCCTCAAAGGTTTAACTTTTCCAGAATTTTTAAACACGAAAACAGAACGACAGACTTCAAACCAACCAAACACACAAAAGTGATCAACATTTAACTGGGAGGGCTGACGGCACGGAGGAGAATCCATTTTGTCCATGTTTTTGCCCTGGAAGCACTGGAGCCAGCCGTGTGACAGCAATATTCCAGATGGCTGTGCAGGGCCTCCATCCTTTGCAGCAGAACGCTGCTGGGATCCAAGCAGACACACATGTCTTCCTGCAGTGACACATCCCACAGAACAGAAGAAGAAGAAGAAAAGCAAATCTCATTTACAAAGCAGTCTCAGCTTAGGATGCAATTTGAAAGATTAGAATGAGGAAACATGTAATCAACAAGGCTGGTAATTAGAAATGATTTATTGCCTTCCCTTGTTAAGCTCATTATTAAGAGAGAATATTTTCCTTCTCCTACTGCTCCTAACGTATATAAAACCTCAATTATTTACGTCTTTTGTTCTTTACAAAAACTGCAGGACAACTGTTTTAATAACTTCCACTTAACTGAGAATCAAAGCACTGTTAGCTGCATGTGCTCACTAAAAATCTTTAATGAAGCCAGCAAGTCCAAGGAATTTGAAAAACTCAACTTTATTCCCCAGTGAAAAGCAATCAACTGCTCTCTCTGTGTCTGCATTTTCTGTGCTACCAAAGAAAAGTGGTTCCCAAAATGACTGTGCATCTCAGCACGCCCTGCCTGCAAAGCTTAATTTTTCCTGACACTTGTCCCAGGGTAAATTTTTCAAAAGAGGTTGCCTTAATTTTAAAATTGACTTTTAATGATACTCATATTTCAAAAGCCTGGATTTTAAATACACTGATTTTTTGGTGTCACTTGGATAAATTCATGAAAGGACACAGGCCACAGGACTTTAAAAAAAAAAATAAAATCAAACCCAACCAGAACCAAACACCACAATTCCCTGGGTTTGTGCCTCACTGTCCTTAACTCACCACACAGCTGAGGCCCCTTGTGTAAAGACCTCATAACATCCTTATAAATTAGGGGGTTTTTTCCTCAGCTAGCAAAAAAAAAAAAAAAGGAATATCTGTGGGAGAAAATATCACTTCCATTTCTTTGGCTGCACAGTAGTCAGGTTAGACAGAGGCACAGGAATATCCAGTTCCTTACCCAAAACTGATTCAAGTCTATATCACTGCTTTTTGACAGGTTTTAACCTCTCGGTCCCGAGCAGCTGAGGCTTGTTCTGGTGTAAGAGCAGCTGTCAAAGCTAAGCAGTTTTACAAGAAACAATTAAATGTTCAATAGGTTAAAATCAGAGAGCAGACACAAGCAGGATTCTCCAGCATAACTTCCATGATACTTTTATTAGTGGTGACACCGACACTAAAAGCCAGTGCATGAAATATCAGATGCCTACCTGAAAACACACCTCTCCCACAGCCCCCAAGATTCCCTGTGAAATTCCTGGGTCTGCATTCAGCACTGTTTCCCTCCAGCTCGTGTCAGCACAACTTCACTGATTCCAAGTGAACCCAGCTCTGAGCTATTTTTTCCAGCCGGGGTCCCCTGACAGCTCCATCAGCACAAAGCAGGTATTTTCCACTTCTGCACAGCAGAACTTTTCTTTCTGAGCAGCAGCCTCACAGTCCTGCCAGCTCCTCGAACTACAAACCGTGGGATGCAGCACGCCCAAAGCTGTGCCCAGGATCTGCTCTGTAATTGAGGTGTTTGCCTTAAATCAGCTGAACAATAAGTGCTACCTGTTATTGACTTGCCAGTCCTCTCTGCTTAAATTTCCCCGTGCTCCCAGTTCATTGGATTGCAGTGAGTGGCTGCAATAAAGAAGTGCTGGTAGTGCAAGCATTGATACCAGGTTTGAGCACACTTTGTTTAGGAAAACTGGCGTGGATGGAAAAGAACAAATCACCCCTTAGGACCTGATCAAAGAGCAGGACACTCAAAAGCTCAGCATTTTTTCAATCATGCAGCCATTCTAATTAAAAAACTACTGCCCTGCCTACAGACCCTGGATGTCTGGTCTTGCTTCTTGAGGGATATGATGTTTACCCTACATTTTTGATTATCATGCCTAATATCCTTTAATTCCATCTCCTCCNATGATTATCATGCCTAACATGTATGTTAAACATCCTTTAATTCCATCTCCTCCCAACGGCCCCAAACTCCCAGTTCATGACACTCAGCTCTGCCAGCTGCTGCGAGGCCACTTCCCCACCTCCCACAATGAATCTTCTCACCTTTCCCACTCACAAACATCCCTGCAGCAATCACAGAAACACCAAGGAGGAACCCATTCCACCAGAAATGCAGCACGTGGGGTTAAGCATGAGACAGCACCCCATGAACTGTCCCTTTCTATGGAATTTCCATTGATTCCCAGGGCTGGAAAACCCACTCAGGTGGAAAAAGCTCCCTCCATCCTCCTTGGCATTAGGGAGTGCCCAAAGGGAGCTGTAGAAACACGAACTGCAGTAAATCTGCTCCTCACCACCTGTATCTCACTGCTGAAACGATCCCAGGAGGATCAAAACCAGCAAGGAATTATTCAATTTAAAACCTTCCTGTTACTCCTCACCAGAGCACAAACCCCTTCTGTGTAGCCTTTTCCACACTGATGATCTGATGATGCACCCAAGATTTGGCAAGAAAACATCCAATAATATTTAAATAATGTTTAAACTAGTTCCTACTAAAATTAAGAAGAAAACGTTTCAGTTCTACTCTACTCCACAGGCAAATGTATATTTTCATAGATAAGCCAATTATTTTAAATTTGCAGATATAAAAGCATTTTACAAATCATACCTCTGTACCCAGCAATTAATTCTAGGTACTTTCTCTGTGCTCCTGCACTACAATTATACACTAATAAAAGATAATTATCCCAGTTTCAAGTGTCAGAAGGTTACATTTCTCTTTTCCAACCTAAAATATGCTTTGTTTTTAAATGTAAGGCTCTCAATGGCATTTAAGATGATCTAAATTTGTTTCTGGTGCGTCCTGGACTAATAATTTCGTTCTGCAGCAATATTGAAATAGGAGCATGTGTGTATTTTTCTGTCCCATGCTGCTGCAGGCTTACATTTTTCTAGTCTTTATAAAGTACCCTTCTATGACTTCTAGATTTCAACAATGCAGAGGTGAGAGAGATGCTGGCCTGAATTGTTGATCATTGAGGGTTAATCAATATGAAAGTTTTAGGTTTATAAAGCACGTGGGAAGAACAGGATTCACAAATGGACTTTGTGTCTCAGCCCTGTAAAACTCTAATTAGGATTTCTCACAAGACTTTTTGAGGTTAGGTGACAAAAAGATATAATATAGTTTAATATTACTAGACACAGAAATATGAAATATTATTAATACTTTCTGCAAGCAGTTACCATATGACACTGCAGATTGAATCCATGCAAAGCCAAAAAAAGGATAATATACCAATATCTGCCAGTGTGATTTCCCCAGTTGTGATCAGTGAGCACGATGCTGGGAAAGGATGAGGCATTACAAGATTTGTGTCATGAATTAATGCACTCATTAGACAAAGTAACTCGAATTTAGACAGATTTTCTTGGGAACTTTTATAACTGTATCAATACCCCATCTGCCAGTCCTCGGGAGCAGCCAGGTTTATGGTCTGGCAGCAGAGCTCAGCTGCTTTACACGTGGAACTCGTGGGTTTGGGGAAGGTTCTGCCCACTGCTCGAGGTCCTTACAGGGAGTTTAGGGGCATTAACCCCCTGCACAAGTGCTTACCCCAGCCCCACTCCGAATAAAGTGCCCCAGACAAATGCAGTTCAGCAGCACGCCCAGTGCTGGATAATGCAGCAATTTCTGCTCTTTGAGAACCACCTCTGGAGTTTGCCAGCACTGGCAGCTCCCAGCCATCACTGTCGAGCTGCCTCTTCCCCTGGGTGGAGGGTCCGTGGTGGTTCAGCACAGCTTCCCCTTTCCCTGACAAATGACAACTGCTCAAGCCGTGATGTTCTCCTGCTCGTTTTCCTTTAGAGGTGGCTCTATTCCCAGCGCTCTAATGTGATTCAGCCTCATAGCCAGGCTGCTTATATTTCTCCTGGAGATTGCAATTATATTTCTAAACTATTCTTTGTGTTGCTGCGAGAGTCAAACAAAAGGGGGGAAAAAAATGTTAACGTTTCAATGAAGGAAATTTCCATAATATGTGGTGGCTGTCACAATCTTGCTGATAGAAATAATTACTCCTCCTGATGTAACTACACTGAACCGCCGAGAAATGGGGATAAAAACTGTTACCCATCTGTGCAAAGCTCTTTCATACATGCATATGAAAGGAGAGCTAAATACAGAGATTAGAATACTCTGGGATTGCAGCAGGACACAGATCCCAAGGTGACAGGCACTTCTTACCTCAGGCCCTGAGAGCAGGGGGGAATTGCCTCTCTTTTCAACAGCTACAAAGGATCCGTGGTGATTTGGGATAACTCTGTGCTCGGCCTCCATGTGATCCACTAGATTATGCATGCAAATCCTCAGTTTTGGCTGATAAACTGCAAGTATCAAGAAACAAAAGCACACTCTGCTGTAGCATGAGCTAATGATGTTTTTCTGAGCAAGAGAAACTCACATTCTCTGCAGATAGCACACACTTGTTTACAGATGAACCACTGTGAGTGGTGAACAGGAGAACAAACCAAAAATTAAAGAGCATTTCCAGGGGTGCTGGGGCTCTGCTCTTACCCACACGCCAGCCAGAGGACAGTTCAATTTATTACCAGGTGCATGTCTCTGATCACTTCAGGATGTGACTCGTGCAGCCCGGAGAACTCAGCGTGGCTGGAAGCACCTGGGCACTGCCGGATTTGCTGTCTCAGGCACTTGTAAAGGTTTCAACAGCAGACTTGCCTGAAAGCAAAGCAAATAAGCAATGAGGCAGCAGCTCCTACAGAGCTCCTGAGCAAAGCTAAATGGGAGAAATGAGCTAAAAGTTAACCCAGAAAACATGGCCGTGTCTCTGTGGGCATACAAGGGGTGCCACGCAGACATCACAGCCAGAAGGCGTTGCGAAAATGTGAGCAGGGAGAGAGTGACTGTAGAATTAGAGAATCAGAGTGGTTTGGGTTGGAAGGGATCTTAAAACTCCTCTGGTTGGAATCCCTCTGCCACGGGCAGGGACACCTCCTGCTAGGCCAGGCTGCAGATCTGTTCTGTTGCCATGACCTAAGCCAAGACCCAGTTTTAATCTACTCTGTAACAGTATTGCCAAATTGGAAAGTGCACCCAAAGTAGAAAAGTTCCAGATTGACAACTCCACAAAGCCACGGTCAGTCTGCTGTGGGAGACCCAACCCACCTGAGCAAAATTACCTTCCCTGCCCAGTGGCAACCAGGATACACCAACACAGCCCAAAACCTCTGGATAGTCCAGCCCTGCCCAGCAGCCACAGACTCCTCACACCACAGCCACACCAGCACAGACAGCCCTGCCAACACCTTCCAGCAGCAGAGGAGGTTGAACAGCAAACTGGAATGCCTCGGGGTGGGATTGCACCTGCAGCCCAGAGCAGCTGGAGCCCACCAGCGCAGTAAACTCTGCATCCAGAGGCATGAAATGAATAGGGCAGGACTGCAGGTCCTTCTTGAAAGCCTTTATTAAGAAGTCAGCTCGGGTGGGAGCCCAAGGGGTCGCACACACCACAGCTGCTCACAGGATGGACACACAGGACGAGAAGTGCAGCTTCGTCACGTAGAGTTACAGAGCTGGGGCTTCCAACCTCACGAGAGTCCATAGGAAAACCAATTGCTTCCTCAAAGTCTAGGGTCCTCATCTGAAGTCAGTCCCCATAGGTTAGGGTGACCATAAAATTTTTTTTAAAAAGGGTTTAGGAGATAGTCCCCCCCCTCCCCATCTAGGGTTATCATTTTTATTCCTCAATTGTTTGTTGGCTCGTTGTTCTAGGGCTTTATTTCCTCAAATGGTGTCATGACGTTCCTCATTTGCATATACATCCGGAAGCCATTTTCTCCTTAAAGTCACAGGCGCCATTTCTTGGGGAGCAGCAGAGGCGGTTTTCCCGACGGAAAAGGGGTACGAAGGAGGGAGTGGCAAATACACTGGGGTAACAATTACAATCATGGGGTAATAAATAATTATTAACAACAAAAGGATTAATAAATAACTTGGTATAACAATCATAACAGTAAAGAAACAGACTGAATATTTTCTGGCCCTTGTTTACCACAAGGCAGAGCTGCTCAAACCCTCCCTCAGCAAACCCGGCACAGCTGAGCCCGCAGCTCCAGGGCTGCTGTCCCCACACACCCGCTTGGGCTTCGCTGGGGCTGACTGCAGGGATTCATCACTTCGGGGGAAAGGCCCTAAAAACCAGCTCAGTGCATGATGCCATCAGGACAGTCAGACTTAGCAAAAACAGAACACCCATCCTCCTCGACCCAGGAATCCTTCTCCCTACACATCCCCCTCCTCCTTAAAAACACAGTGGAAATCCAGGTTTAGAAGATCACAGGCTACTAACGAGTCTCTGCAGAGCTACTGAGAGTTACCCAGGCTTCCCTCAGCACAGGAGAAGACCTCGAGCACCTGTGCAAGGACAGGTCTTGCCAGTGAAGATTTTATCCTCTCACGGAACCCTCACCAGCTCCTTGACAGCTGTCAGGGAGATGAGACCACAGATTCTGCTGGGTTTTCTGCAGGAGTTAAAACATCCCAAGTATCCAGTGCAGCACTTGAACCATCCTCCTCCTCCTCCTCCTCCTCGAAGCTGAATATTCAAGTTTAGGGAGGCAAAACCAGCAGTTATTCTTAAGTCTTTTCAGATAATAAACATTTAAATTAATCCTCAATGTAATTTTTAAATTTACTTCCATAGATTTCATGGGCCTATGTTTTCTTACCTGTGATATTAAATATTTTCATTCTAAAATATGCACAAATCACTTTTCAGAGTCTTCTGGGTTCATTCCTTTTACTTAGAATTGAAGAATTTAAGTGAAAATTATCCAATTAATAAAATGACTGTAAAATATTAATTATAATGCTTATTTGAAACATGCCTCAAATTGGAACTACTCCTCTTAATCACTAAGTCAAATATTCTTGTGTTAGATAAAATTAATGACCAGAATCACCAACCTTTTAAATTATTTCAAAAATTCTGGATGAGAGAGTTTTGAGAAAGCAGAACCCTCTATGGAGTTATCCCACCTGGGAAGAGATCAGGAAATGGCAATAATTTATCCAAGTCTTTACACAGCACCTGTGGGTTTGGATAAACAGGGACCGAATTAAAATAAATCTGTGTCTCCAGCAGATGCAGTTCCAGGAGAGGTTGTGATTCAGAAATGATCCCTTAATTTCATGTAAATTAAAATATTGTCTTGGGGTGACTTTATGATGTTGTATCCCACATCACCGCTCTATGCCCAGAGATGATTCCTGAGTTTTTTCTGTGCCTTTAAACCAAGTGAGCTACTCAGAAACAGTTCAAGGACAGAGATAAGTTGCTGTTTTTTACTTTAATTCCTTCTTATTTCTTTTTACCTTTAGCTTTAGTAATAAACTTCATTGCATTCATTAAAGTGTAGTGCCTGCTTTGTATTCCTCCCTATTCTTATCTCACAGAAGCGACAAATGCAAACCAAACTGCTACAAATATAAAGAAAAGCTGCAAGGTAACCTCCCCAAGGTAAAGGTGAACTGTAAGAGTGGGGTTTTTTTCTCCCATGGTGGACTAAAAATCAACCCCACCTCTGTTCTCAGAAGTGGGAATTGTGCACAACGAAAGAAGGAATTTCATCACTCGCCCTGCACCCTTTCCCAGTGATCACATTCACTCATGGAGGCTTCTGCAGTGGGTTTGAATCCCACCACAATCAACACGAGTTCCTCCAAGCAGAGCGGGAGAAAAGGACGATTTTATCGACCCTCGGCCACGTTGGGCCATCCCGCTGGGCTTTCCCTTCCCTGGGCAGCCCAGGGGTTCTGTGGTGCCATTCCTGAGCAGGAGGCACAGGAGGGCTCCCAGCTCCTCATCTCAGGTTCCACCTCGGCCCTGTAACTTGGAGGATGCTGCCACCAAGAGTTGTGAAGCCATAAGTGGCACGGTGACAGCTGTTGTCAGTGAGGACAATGAAAATTGGCAGATTTAGCCAAGTATGAAGCATGACAAATTGCAGGAGAGCGAGAGGAAGGCAGTGCCTCAGTCAATTGAGGAGTCAGATGACATTTGCAGGGAAGCTTGTGGGAATTCTCCAGACAGTCTACAAGATGTGCTAAATGTTATTTGCATTAGAACAAATCATAAGGTATCGACTGCAAAATCATCTCCCTTTAACGAAGACTCGGAGGGGAAAAAATATCAGAGTCAATTAGAAGACTGAAACCACAAATAAGTTGTGCTTTACATATCTCTGAAGCATGAAGGAGCCAATAAAGTGCATTTAGGAAAAATGAACAAGAAAATCGCTGCAGCTCGTCGGGCTGACAGCACTGCTGAGTTCATGCCATGCTTAGGAGGCTTCCCCTCCTCTCCTTCCATCTACACAAGTGGTGCATTTTCCAGAAACATGTTATTCTGCATGAAAAGAGAGATCCCACACATTATCTGTTGTTTCTTACCATTGAAGTGGAATTGTCACTTCACCTCTTCTCACAAAACAACCCAGCTGCACTGCCTCACAAAATCAGAGCTGGAACCACGACCTACCTCTGCTCAGCATCAACAGGAGGGGTCCTTTCATTTCTGACAGATTTGGGGGGTTTTGTTTTGTCTGTTGATCACATATTCTCCTTTCACAATATTTGGTTTCAGCTGCTTTGGAATCTGAGTGTAATTCTGATTTTTCTTTGCACTGCTGTCAGGTGGCAAGTGAGAAAAAATACAACAAACATTTTAAAGTGCTACCAGTCAGCCTAAAAGAACTCTGCAAACTGATGGTGAAGAAGGATTAATTTTCCTCCAAAACACTTTTAGTAATACTTAAACAGTGCATCTCATGGCTCTAACAGAAACCAGAACACATCTGAATTTCAACTTGCATTTTAAAGGCAGCACAATCAGTAATGGGGTTACTCTGTTTCTTCACGATTTACTAAAAGGCACTATCTAAAAATTACCTTTTTTCCTTATCAGTGTGACTGTCATGTAACTTACCTGAAGATAACCGAGAGGAACAGCGTGGACCACCCACAGACATCCCTTATCTCTCAGGCTAGAGCTGTTCAGATAAGCCCAAGGGGTGACAAGATTTATTCCAGAAGTGTCTGGATGCAATCCTGTGCCATGTGCTTGAGCAGGGACGGGGGTGGGACCAGATGAGCCCCTCGGTCCCTCCCAGCCTGACCCCTTCTGTGACTGTGTGACAACTCTGCTGCGTTCTGTCCCGTTCCTTGGCCCCTCGGTGGCAAGAAGTGACAATTACAGCACACAAAGTGACATTTTTAATTAGATACCACACTTTTCTGAGCCAAGCAAGTGACCCAGAACACCTCAGTGACGAGCATGACATTTTATTGCAACCTGAAGCAGGTGAAAAACATGAGACTTAATTTAAATGCCTCTTTTTTCCTGTTAGGTAAGTTTTTTTGCACTTAGGTCTGAGGGATGGAGGGTACACAAAGGGAAAAAAGACTGGGTTTCTTTTTCCTTCTACTTCATATTTTATAATAAAAAAAATTAAAGTTATTAAAGGCCAATTCCAGGACTTCTTTCCTCACAAATTTCCCACCATCCAGCTCAGTCACAGCACCTTCATCCCACTGAACAGGATGTTTTATTCCAGTACTTCAGAGGAGGGGGCTTGAGCTGCTTTATCAAACCCTCAAATACTTCCATGTTCCTTTGGTAGAGCAGAAAAATAACAACAGGGGCCACTGGATTGCAGCAGAACTGAACTAACCCTGGTGTGAGCTGGGTGTCAGGGAAGGTGATAACAAACCCCCCTGAACATCCCTTCCCCATCAGCCCTGGTCACACAGACACAGCTCCAGACCTCAAACATTGCAAAGAAGCCAGATCCAAACAAGGGAAGAGGAAAAAAGCTTGGAATCAAGGCTATAAATGTCATATCTATTGTAATTCTCTACTTTTGAATCTCACTTAGAAGCTCAGCACCACCAGACTCATATGGTTTCATATCCAATGTCTGCAACTGCTGTGGATGGAGGGAGGAGTTGTCTCAGGCTGGACAGGTGGGAAAATCACTGGGAAAGATCCTTCCTTGAAAGTTTTTAACAACCCAACCGAGTTTGGGAACATGCTGTGGACACTAATCATGCATTAGGAGCACTGGGGAAGAGATTATTATGAAAGCAACCCACACAACGGGTGTGTTCGCAGCAAAAAAATAAAAAAATAAAAAAAATAAGTAAATGTTTAACAAATTTTCATCCACCTTTCTACTCCTCACATACAAATACTGCTGTTCCCCCCAGAGATTTAGGCAATTGCAAGCTCTGCTGTACACAAGGAAAAAAAAGAGCAAGACAGTCAGTATTTTTGATAAGAGAGAGTTAAAAGGGAAATCTGAAATCCCTAATGTTGTCGTCCATGTCAAAAAGGAATACTTTTATCTTCCCAGAAAGATTACAACAACAAAAAGAAAATATTCTCAGCCCCGATTTCTCAGGACTTTCAAAGATAAGGTGGTGAAAAATAAACTTTTGCTAAGATGCAGGAAAAAACTCTTTGCTGCATGTCTAAATTCATCTGCAGCTCAGCAGTTGCTGGAAAACACTCAAGGTTTCAATTAATTATTTGTTTCTTACTGAGATAAGAATGAGCTGCAAGCTCTGCCGGGGTTACCAAAACCTGGGTAAAATCTCTCTGTTCAGTGCTGCCACCCTGGAAGTGACAGGGGGAAGAGACCTGAGCATCCTCTGCTGAAGGAACCTGTTGGAGTCCAGCCCTCTGGCTGACCAGGGGGGTCTAAGACCCTGCCAGAGAGCCCAGGACACTGTCTTTGATCTCAGTCCATGGGAGAAATTACCAACATTACGAGAAGAACTACAAAACACCGCAGTTTGAAACACATTAGTAGCTTAGTTTATCAAAGGGTGAAAATGTAGAATTTTGATTNTTACTGGGAGAGAGGAACAAGGTCCTTCCGTGCCTCATCACCCCCTGCTCTCAAGGACAGGATTTGCCATCTTTGATCATTGAGCATTTTCTAGGGATTTCTCTTCCCCAGTTTTTTCTCTGCCTTATCCCACTGAGTTCCCAGGCAAAGCAGTGGAAACAGGGTAACTGTTGTGACAAAAACTGGAGTTCAAACCAAGCGGATGTCTGTGAAAGAACAATTACAGTTTCCCACAGAATAAAAGCACAACAGAGTGTTTGGCTTCTCCATTCAAATGTGGACCAGGGTTTTCTTGAGGAAAAACTGTACTTCTTGAAA
Source organism: Platysteira castanea (assembly GCA_013397175.1). Taxonomy (NCBI): domain Eukaryota; kingdom Metazoa; phylum Chordata; class Aves; order Passeriformes; genus Platysteira; species Platysteira castanea. The sequence goes on from VYXC01009752.1 coordinate 220,185, forward strand.
ATAGAATACTCTTAAAACTCACTTCTTCCTTGTACTCCTCCTTTTCCTTGACTAATGTGGGTACACCCTGAAGGTTCTTATATTATCTTCTCCATCTCTGAATGTGTCCAAGTCCAGGTTGGATGGGGCTTGGAGCAAACAGGGCCAGTGGAAGATCTCCCCACCCATGATGATTTTTAAATTCCCTTCCAACCCAAACCATTCTGCGATTCTGTCCAACATCCTCCTCTCTTTGATCAAAACACCACAAAGAAACATTCCTCCTAAAGGGAAAAATGAAGAGGAGAGGAAAAAAAAAAAAAAAACCAAAACCCAGCAAACCAGGAAAAGCAGATCCTCACTTCTTCCCATGTAGATCCCGTGGATTGGTTTTCCCTCTCACCCTGCAGCTCCTGAAGCTCTGCAGGGTCACCCCGAGCAGCACAACCCTCCCGGGAGTGGCAGCTCGAGCTGGAATGTTTCCAGTGAGGAACTGGAAGGAATTAAGGAGCGTTTTGACTTCAGGAACCGCAGCAGATCCGAACTCCCTGGAGCTCTGTGTGCTTACCCCAAGGTGGCCCTTAGGTCTGCTTCCCACCTTGGAACCCCTGTGTGGAAGCCAGCCAAGCTAAAACCTGGTGGCTGCTCAGCTTTTATGCTGCAGTTCAGCCGGATTCAAGGCTTGCCTTTCGTTTTTGTGGCAGGAAAATAAAAGAGACAACGCGTGGGGGAATTCTCTGTATTATCATGAGTGTTCCTGTGCTGGTGTCGGGAGTGCTCTGCTCAGTGCAGGTGGTGTTCCTCCCCCAAAGCAAGAACTCTGAATTCTGTAGGGGCAGAAATTCCTGGTTTAATGGCTTTAAGGCTTGCTGAATGGAGTCACACAGGCTGATAATCACTCTAAATTCCATTTTTCCACCTGGCAGGGTGGAGGTGAGACCGCCAGCACCTGGGTCCAGCTGGGGATTTTTAAACTCAGCCATAGTTTAATTTAAATTAATATCAAAAAATAAAATGATTAAAGCATAAAACCCCCAATATTGAGTTGTTTTCCAGCACAATCACAGCCGTGCACACAAGGAATCACCCCAAGGTCAAAATATAGGAAAAAACTTTCCTCAAGCTCATCGTGTCCTCTCAGTTTAGAAATTCCCTCTCATTTTAACACCCTCATTTATTCCACCTCCTTTGCTGAGACAAAGTTTCAATGATACAAAAAATTTAGCAATGATCCTCCTGCGCCCCAAAATTCCTGAGGAGCAAATTTGAACTCTCACAGACCTACCACACCAATCCCTCAATCTGGATCTTGGAGCTTCTGAATTCCTGGAGAATTCCCACACACCTACAGCTCCATCCAAAGAAAAGAGCCAGACACATTCCTAGTCATAAATTTTGCATTATTACCACCAAATTACCAAATGCCTTTGAACACTGAGCAGCACAGCAGCACCTCGAAAAGGGATGTGAAACTGCCAACCCACGAACACTGGAATGTCACAAATATTAAAATAGAAATGGAATACACAAAATCTGCTGTAAATCTGAGGGGGAAAAAATTTCCACAGAATTTGAAATAATTTTTTTGTATTCCTTTTCAAGAACTTGAATTGATGGAATTGAGGTAAAAAAAATGATGGAACTGAAGTCAAACTTCAGTTTTACAGGCTCGATAGGTTGCAATTTCTCCTGAAGTTTTCAAGACAAGAGCTTCAATTTTTTTAACTAAAAACAATCTCATCTGTCAACTGCACAAAATATTTTTTCAAGATGGTTGACTGGAGAAACAAATCAGAATAAAGTGGCTGTCATCAGTAAATCAGCTTTGACAGAGCAGCACATATCACCAATTTTCTTGGGAAATACCTGCTAAATTCCCTTCTCTCAGAAACTCTTCTCCTCACGGAAGAAAAGCGGCCAAGGCAAGAGAAGTAATTGATGTATTACCCACGATTATCTTTCATTATTTTCACCCTTGCTTAACATGCTTTTCCTTGCTGCTGTTCAGAGTGGTTCAATCCACACACAAATCATCTCTGCCTTCCCCCAGAAACCAATCCCGAGAAAAACAGGATCTTCCACCAGAATATCAGGGAGGAAAAACCTCAATAACCATCAACGACTTGGAGCACAGCAGCTCTGCAAATAAGATGTTTAACAGCCAGATTTCTGCTGCTTTGCTCAGTTCTGAGATAAATGCAAAACGTATTTATTGGTTCTGCAGTTGGTGAGTCAAAGTCGCTGTTCCAACTGAAGATCCTCAAAGAAAAACAGATTAACAAAGAGAAATACAGCAGATATTTGTATTTACTTACATTTCTGAAAGGCAGCATTGCAGACACAGGGTACTGCTGATTGGCTTTTAATTGCACCTTATTAGCAACGCTCCCACTGACACAAATATCCCTGAGAATGAAGTTATTTAACACCCGAGGCAGCACAGCTCTGCCGTGGTCTGGTGACACCACAAAAGTCAACATTTCTACAGAGAAAGGCTCCAGCACAGCTAAAACCACAAGCTGAAAGCACAAAAAGAACTTGCCATTTCATCAGTTCAGAGTCTGTCATCTTACAGAACATAATTTAAGTTTTTTCTTTAAAAAATCTGCAAGCTTTATTGCTTTTAGCATTGGTAAAGCTCACGATACCACTTCAGAAAACTTTAATTAATAGAAAAAAAAAATTTGTTTTAACATCTCCTCTCTATATTAAAAGCAAATATGAACTTTCTCTTCACACGTATCTTATTTTAGATGGAGGAAAAGAAAAATCCAGCTCAACAGCTCCCAGACAACACCAAACCCACACTGACAGCCCCGGATGCTCCATTGGGAAAAAACTGGGAGAATATTTCATCCTCCTACAGCAGCACCATGATTGCCCCAGATGCCAGCATCATGTCCTCATCTTCCACAAAGAAATCATAATTTAAAAAAAAAAATCAATAAATCAAAGAAAAAAGACCATTCCTCGTTGAAATATCAGTCAGCCCACCAGAACCTGAACTTTTAAGACCTTTCAGTACACTCAGGAACCTATTTTGGGAATTCAACTTTCTGCTTCTTAATTGTGTTTGAAATTCCTATGAGGTGTTTAGTGAATTTTAAAAAAATAAATTAAAAAGTAGAGCTAAACACCTCAATATCAGCTGTTTCCATTGACAGATCCAAACCTCTACAGGTATTCAGGAGCTGTGGCCTCGGAAGGAATAGACATAAATCTCCAGAACTCTGCCCTTTAGATTTGTAGCCCTCAACACGTTTCATATTCTGAAATTACTTCACTTGATAATCTGATATTGTAACTCTCAGAGCTTCTCCCTGGTGAGGAATTTGGGTTTCACAAATGCTGGACTCTGACACTGCAGAGCAAAAATCAAGGCACCAGAAGCAGCTAACTGGAAAGAAAAAAACCAACATGATATTTGTTTGAAGTACTAAGATTGAGGCAATAATTTAAATTTGCATTTCTACCAAACTCTGACAGGGAATTAAAAACCGATCAGATCAATCCCACTGAAGCTGTCTCAAGTATTCAAAATTATTTGTCTAAGCAATGGACAATCTTTATATTTAGAAAATGCTTGAGTTAAGTCTGTGCCCTGAGGCTTTGTGCTATTCAAATTGCTGAGTAATTCAGCCAATGATGCCATCATTCATTTGTCTGCCACAAATCCAGTGCATGCAGAGCCCAAAATACAGCAGCTCCAGGTTTTTTAGGTGCTGGTGTGTTTAACATTGCAGGATCTCCTGCAGGGAATTAGGAACAGAGGATCATTGAATGGCTCTTCCTTTTGTAGCAAACAATATTCAGTATGTTCAGCCTATTGCTTGTAGTGTGCCACAAAATAATTGCATCTATAAACTGAAATTTCTTGTTGGGTTTTTTGCTGGTTTTAAAACTTGGCTTTTTTTTTTTTTTTT
>VYXC01009752.1:224095-351149 GCA_013397175.1 Platysteira castanea
AATCTGGACCTTAGAATTGTGCTCAGCAAATTTCCTGGCTGAGCAGGAAACTGAAATACAGTTTTATCCCCTACCCAACAGATTTTACATTCAATTTCCTTGTCTTGTTCCAACACCAAATAATTGCCTGTGCACGCAGAAGAACAGTTGCTGTTTAAGGGCTTGTGGAGAGCTCAGTTCCTGGCTTGTTGAGCTGCCTGAGGCCATGGGCTAAGAAGATCTAAGGAGTTTTGAATGACTCCATCATCTCCTTTATGTGCTCTGGTCTCCCCCGTGGTGGTGGTGGGGTTTGTCAGGGCTCCAGAATTCCCAATCATCAATAATTGTGTACAAGCACAGCACCACGGGGTGCTTTGGGTTGGAAGGGACCTCAAAGCCCAACCCAGTGCCACCCCTGCCGTGGGCAGGGACACCTTCTGTAGGGCATTTCTCTGAGCAGGAAGATGCTATGGTAATATTGCAGCAGCCAAGCCATGAGAATCCAGGCCTGGTATTAGAAACTCTCAGTGGAAGACACGTGACATCTCAGGCCTAGGAGCTGATAGAGTGTCCTTGCATCTAGGAAAGATGTATCCATAGAAGTACACGGAAAACAGGATGATACAGAGAACGGATAGGAGCATGCAAAGAGATATAGAGAGCACAAAAAAGCATACAATAATACAAAGAGCCGTAGACAGAACAAAGAAGCATACAATAACACAAAGAGCTATAGACAGACAATGTTGGCTTAAGGCCTGGGAAAGCAGAGTAGACTTTAACAGTTTCATATTGCTAAATTACAAGGTAAAGTGCAGATATTAGAAATACGACAATCTCGCTGTTTTGCTCAACCAATCACTAATAATCTCGTAGGTATAAGCAGAGAGAAATAACCAATCGAAACAATGCTGTAAACACGTGAGAACTTTGCTTGAAACTATATACATAAGCTTTTTGTAGTAATAAACGAGTAATGTGCATAAAATCATATTGATTCGTCGTCGTTACTCCGGGACCGATTCTCTCCGTGGGACCCTCACGTTAACCTTCCACTGTCCCAGGCTGCTCCAAGTCCCACCCAACCTGGCCTGGGCACTGCCAGGGATCCAGGGGCAGCCACAGCTGCTCTGGGTAAATCTCTCAATATTTCATCCAGCAGCTTCCCCAGAGAACAAGAGCTAAGATGCAAAGACAGAACGCTCAGCTGGGCTGGGCTTCCCTCACAGGAGCTGCTGTGGGGCTGTGTTGGGGATTTGTGCTGGAGTTTTGGGGATTTGTGCTGGAGCAGTGTTGGCAGCACTGATTTTATTATTGCCGAGCATCAAGGCCTTTTCTGCACACAGCAAGAAATGCCCAGCTTTGGTAGATTTGAAAGCGTGTTTTTCTGATATGGGGGTAAGTATCTGGTAGTGGTCATCAGTGAATTTATCGTAATCTTTTCCAAAGGTCTTGAAAATGCCGGTAAAAGTTACATTCTTTAGTCTTCAGTGGTTAATTCAGCTTTTTTCATTGGTTTGCTCACATGGAACTCACCACAGGTGACCAGGCCTCAGAAACAGCCAAGATAAAGGAATGGTTCTCTTCTTGCCATTGTTTAAAAACAAATTATAACCTAGGATTTCCTGGTTTGAGGTGTTCAACATAGATAGGTGTTCAAATCCATTATCTTCACTGCGTGTACTTTTGCCAATGATTAAAATCAGGCATCAGCCAAAGATCACCTGCTTTTTACCCTCAGCACTGAAGCCCCTAATCTCACACCCTCAGTCCTAAAGAAAGCCGTAGGAACAGGGACAAATTCCTAAATTCACCCTTAGGTTACCTCCTACAGCAATCCCATGATTTGTGTCACACAGAAATATTCCCTACGGCCGTTTCTTACTGGTTTGGAATTCTGAGCTACAGGAGAACTGTTTGGGGCCGGGTCCAGCATTCGGGTGTAAATTGGGGTTTCTGGCTGGGCTGATTTTGCCCTCTGCTCCTGGGGCTCAGGTAAATGATCCATTCATTAATGGCAAAATTCAGGTTCCAGCTCAGTGCAGCCCGGGTGTGCTGGCTGTGCTCTGCTTGCTTTGAGGTCCAGCAGTCCTGCAAAACATTCACACTCTCCATCTCTGAGAATAACAAAACCACCAGCAAGATGAATAGTTTTCATTAAAAGAAGCTTGAATAAAAAGATTTTGTTCTGAATGGAGGCACTGCTCTCCTATGGGCTTGTTTTCATGCCTTTTTTTTCCTATTTAAAGAGAATTCACAATGCTCCCATTTTCTATTTCTTCCTGCAAAACAGATTCCCTGAAAGTGAGCAACTGAAATAAAAATTAATTAAACGTTGGACTAAAGTGAGATTATCAAGGTTTACAAATTCCTTCCTTTGGGATGGAGGTTTCTGTTCAAAAAAATTTCAAGAAAAAAAACCCCTATAACTACACAGTTTTTGTATTAAGCTACTTATCAAAAGCTTTTCAGAGAGGAAAATGATAATGTTAAATGAAACTCGTGGGTATAGTTTATTCATTTTATGGAAAATTTAGAATAAAGAGCAGCAGCTGGGTCATGTGGAAGGGACTTTGTGTTGTGTGTGATTCACCAAATGGAATGAGTTGAATTATTTTGGGGCAAAAGAGCAGGATCTGGCATGTTGGAGTTGTTCATCCCTATTTTCCTCATTTGTACTCTCAGAGGCATCACCCACGCCCAGGCTACATGGTAAGCACCAGCTGGGATCCCCAAGCCTCCAGTGGAGCACAGGCCATGAGATTTCCCTGAACTGATTTTAAAATCCTCAGAAACTCAATTTGCCTGAATTTATTTTCATGGGCTTTGACAAACTCAAGCAGCAATTTATTGATTGAGAAATACTAATTATTGTAAGTAACAGAAGGGGGAAAAACTGAAATGCAAAATAGAAAGAAAGTGTGTAATTAGCTTATCTTATCACTGGGTGTATGTAGGTTTTAGATTTATGGAGGTAGGAGAGAAAAAAGCAAACATGGAGGGCAAAGGGCGGTGCCCCTTCCCCTTCCTCTTTCTTCTCTCTCCTCCATCTCCTGCTGTGACGATGGGGATGGGCATTGGTGGAGGCAGCACTGTCATGGTAAGAAAAAGTAGAAATTAATTGGGAAAAATTGATAAATAATAATACGTTGTAGAACTTGGTTGGTTTTCCTGAAAGAGATAAAAAGGTAAAGATGGCCTTCTCAGGCATCATTCCTGCTGTGAATTTTGGCGGAGCGGGTCATGCTGTGCTTGTTCCAGACACTGAGAGATAAGAAACAATAAACAACTTGAACACGAATCCGCAGGAGTGTCCAATCTCTTGGCTCGGGCTTGGGACCTTTCAAGATCAAAAAACAGCCATAAAACACTCTACGAACTGTGTGGGGGTAAAATACCCGTCGCAGGGGAAAAACTGGTGCAAGGTGCTTTGCTGGTGTATAAAAATTCCAATCAAAGCTCACTTGGGGTTTAGGTACAAATTTCCATAGAATGGCATGGCACACATCAAATTTTTATCTCTGTCAGAGGTGTGATAGAGCAGAAGAGCTCTGACAATGCAGTCTGACTGCAAAGATTTCAAACCACAAGAAACAGCAGCAAGATTTTATTTGAAGTACCAACAGACCCAGTGGATAAGAGCCTTGCGATGCACTGAAAGTTCATCCCACTGCCACAAATCAAACCCGAGCGCCAGGATTTGCCAAGGAGGCAGTGCAGTTGGAACTGCTGAGTGAAAGCGTTCTCAGGCTCTCACTGGAAGTATCCTCAGACACTCCAGCTCCTCAACTGCTGCGAGACTCAGGCTCCTGCTATTTTATCTGTGCGCTTTGAAAGTCAGAACGCGGCTTAAAAAGGCAACAGGACGTGAGATCCTGTGACCCACTGGCAATCAAATGTCTGAAAGTGCAGCAGTCAGCACAGGGCAAGGCAGAAACTGGGCTGGAGCTAGAGTCAAGGCAAGCGCCACGAATTCCTGAGCTGAGAAAAGTTCCTGTCACTGTCAGTGAAAGCAAAATGGGTCATGGAATAAAGCAGGAAAACCGGTACCTGAGTGCTGGGAGGCAGGCGGCAGGAGGAAGGGCAGACTTCTAAAATTCGGTCTGAACAAGAGCATTGCACCTCCTCATCTCCCACAAAGTTTAATTCCTGATCCTTCTCCAGAGCCACAGCAAAGGTCTGCTGTCACTATAGCACAAGAGAAAGAACCACTCTGACACATTGAGCTGAGTTGAGCATGAAAAAGGGACGAGCTTTATTTGTTCTCCTATATTTATACATTTCTCAGTTCGACAAGGGATTGGAGGGATGGTGTCACCTCCTCTCCAATCTCACAGGTAAAAAGAGATGCTCGTCAAACTTTTCCCTCATCACAAAGGAATGAAAAACAGAAAGGACAGTTAAGTAAACATTGTCTATTATTTACATGAAAATGTATGAAAATTTCTGACCCCAAGGTTACAACTCAGAAGGAAAACAAAAAACAGGACAACATTCTGCTGAGCAGACACAGCACCAAGGCCAACAGCAGAATTTAACAGGGCTCCGTGTCTCGTACTGAGCCCACAGTGAATAAAAGGTCCATGACTTCCTTCCACATCAATGGCAAGGCTCTGGCTGAATTCTGTGGCAGCAAAACCAGCCCTAGCGAGAATCCAAAGCTCTGTGGCACCTTTATTTTATCACCTGCCCTGCACCTGCTGGGAGCGAGCAGCAGCCAGTGCCTGCCTGAGGATTAGTCTGCCAAGCCTTCTTTGATAAACCACAAAGAGAGCAGTCCCCTCTCCCAGATCCACAGAATCCACAGTTTAGATGGAAAAACTGGTCCCTGCACTGGTGCCTAATTACCTGGAGAGGGAGGCTGCCAGCCCACTTCCCTGCACCATGCATGATCCCCTTGGTTTTTCAGGCTCCACTGAAATATTCTCAACACTGAACCGCCGGTGAAAGCCAAGTGCCAAAAAGTGATCTGCATTATTTCCTGGGGAGAAAAAAACCTGCCAGGTCTGAAAAGCAGGGAACAGCCCCAGGATTTCAGTGCTCAACCAGTGCACCCTGCCCAAAATATCCCCTCTTTCAGAAGTCCCTCAGTACTCGGCCGCTGCAGTGAATTCTCTCAAGATGGGCATGTCCCTGTCACATGTCCCTCTCGTGTGTCCCTCCCGTGTGTCCCTTAATCTCACTCCTGTCAGGTCACATTCAACAAGCTGGATCTGGGTGTGGCTAAGCCAGTCCTCTCCTTCCCTCCTCTTCCCAATTCTTTGTCTCATCTCCATCCTCCAGCCCGTGTCCAGTTCAGATCTCCTTGTCCAGCTCTGTCCCTTACATCCAGCTCCAATTCCCATCTCATGCCTTGACCTACTCCCATCTCCCTTTACCAAAATTTTGATGGAACTGCCAAAAAAATGGGGTTTACCTTTACTAAATTTGTTTTTCTATGACCATAATGATTAATTCTGTTCTTAAGCCTATTCTGAAAACAATACAATCAGTCCCTGTTTATATTCCCCCAGATTTTATCCTGGAGACCACTCCTTTATGATAAACTTATAAAAAAGGACATATCAGAAACAAACAATTCAGGGCAACACTTTTTAACTTAAATTGAAAGAAACCATACATGGATGGATATAAATATTTCCTGTTCATCAAGTAGGAAATTCTTCAGTAACTTTTTTTTTCTTTCTTTGCATCTTGACCTAAGTGAAACCCAGATACCTATACTGTACTTATGTGTGTATATATATATAATCTCACTTTTTTTTAATATGACACAGAATTTACATTGCTAACCACTTAAATCTATAATCTCCCAGCCCCTGCAAAGCTGCTTCACCCTCATTATTCCAGATTAAGGTCTCCAGGCACTATTCCTCCACCTCGTTCCATCAGAATTTGGCTCTCCAAATGTAGAACCCAATTGTTCCGTGTCTCCTTTCTGAGTAACACAGATCAAATGAAGGCACTCTGAGCTGGAAGACTGCCACACCAAGTGAAACCTGAATAATCTGGCAACATCTAAAAATGAGCTGGCAGCTCATTGAAAAGCCTCAGAATATCTCACATTATGTAACTTGTCACTGGAACAGACTTTCAAATCCGGGTTCCAACGCCAACCTCTGACCTCAGAGTGCAGTTTAAGGGCTCTGAAGATGCATTTTGCATTGATCCTTTGCTTCTAACCTCGTCCCACACTCTGCTCCCCCTGCTCAAGCCAAAAACATTTACAGTTCAATTTTGCCTTCTATCATCTCTGACCTCCTTCACCAGAAAACCCTTTTTTATCTTTATGTTAAGACATGGCCAAAGCAGATAGGGGTGTAATCTCTCTTGCTGCCGTGTAACTTCCATGTGGATTGAACTGGATTCATTCCTGAAGAAAAAAAACAACTGAAGGAATAAAAGCCAAGATTCAGATGGAGAAAAAAAGCATACAAACCTTTATATTTGAACAGGTACAGATGTCTCTCTTTCTTGAGTAGGTACAGGAATGATTAGGATTGATCAAGAACTTCACAGTAAAGTTTTAAGAAACCTGGATTTTAAAACAAAATGTTCAGAAACTTGTGTTTTGAAGATACCCTAATCCAAAGCTATTTCCCCCCTTTCACACATTACCTGTTGTTAAGGATTTTCTTTCTTAACCTGCTTGCAGTGGGATAGGAAGGGGTCTCAGCACATCCACCTGTAAATACAGAGGCGTTTGTGAAACAGCTGAAGTATTTTTTTTAAGCGTGGCCATTTAGCAGATCACAGAGCTACACAAAAGGACATACAGCTGATTAACAAGGAACAAAAACATCCCATTCTCAATTAAAACCATTGGTACATCTTCTGACCATTAAGAAAATTTTCCTACCGTCTAAAATGTCTGTGGTGCAGTTAAGAGTTCAGAACCTCTCACCCAATCTGCCCTGAAAGGAAACCCAGAAGATTCTGCAACAAACTTTTACGTATCTGAGTGTTGTCCTGTTTTTTGCTAGCCTTCTGTTTGTAACCTTGGAGTCAGAAATTTTCACACACTTTCATGTGAATTATAGACAATGTTTACTTAACTGTCCTTTCTGTTTTTCATTCCTTTGTGATGAGGGAAAGTTTGACCAGCATTCTTTCTGTCCACTGAGACTGGAGAGGAAGTGACACCGTCCCTCCAATCCCTTGTCGAATTAAGAAATCTATAAATATAAGGAACTCAAACTCGGTTTTCTTCTCTTTTGCTCAGCTAGTAGGTGTCAGAGTGGTTCTTTCTTGTGTTCTACAGCAACATCTGAGGGTCACTGAAGTCTTCCCTCTGTATTCTCTTTGTAGAACCATTATATTTGTGCAAAATGTGCTAAGATGTTCTGTGTCTGGAAAGACACAATAAAGACGCTCTCACACCTGCCAGGTTCAGCAGAAAGGAAGGAATAAAGACTTTTATTGTTTACATTATTTCATTCTTATACACGTCCCAACTCCACAAGGGATTGGAGGGCATGTCACTTCCTTCTCAATTCCACTGGAGAAGAAAGGTGCTCATCAAAGTTCTCTTATCACAAAAGGAATGAAAAACAGAAAATACCGTTAAGTAAACACTGGCTATTATTTACATGAACTGTGTGAAAGAATCTGACTCCAAGGTTAAAAACAGAAGGCTTTAGCAAAAACCAGGGCAACAATGTTCTGCTTTAATCAGAGTTATTGGCTCAGAGTACGATGCACAGCTCTTCTCACATTTTCCCCACAATTTCTGTTCAATATGCAGGCTGAATCTCTCTGACGTGGAGCAGATGGATCCTCCTTGTCCTTCTTGTGGTTCTTGACTTTAGGGCCTGTCCATGTCATCAGTGCAGGAGGAAGCTGCATCCTCCCCCACCCCGCGATGAGATCGGCTCCAAAGCCATTCCATTAATTTTATTAAGTTCTGAGTTACGACTCAGCCAGGCCCTACCTGCAATTTCAGAAAACACAACACAGAAGATCATTTTGACTCCCTGAAGTACATCACTATTTTAATCTGGAGTTGTAATTGACTCCACTTTGAAGGGAGGTGATAAAACGCTCGGGGAGTTGTTGTGCTACCTCCAGATAAGCAACCCTGGCAACATGTAAGGGAGATAACCCGGCCGATGGCTGGGGGAATGATTACAAACACATTAGAGTCACCCTTTGCCACACTGATCTGTAATTTTATTTTATGCTATCTATTAATCTCTGAACTGTATGCTTGGAATCATCTCCGAGGGACTGGTGCCCCTGGCGATCGCTGTTCCCACCTCCTGCAGTCCCAGCCAAGGGGGCACCATGGAATGCATCTGGTGGTGTAAACACCAGGGGCAAAACCTGATTCTGAAGCAGATAGGGGTGCAAAGGGGAAGGTTATCAGGGCTGGTATTGTTTTCTGCTGGGTGAGATAAGGCAGCACAGCTCCTGTCCTTTCTCAGCAAACACGTGCCACGTTTGGTGGCAGCAAAAATAAAAATCCCTTCAAGGTAGAGGCTCCTTCCGGGGCCTGAAGTCGCAGTGAAGGTCAAAAGCAACAGGGACACGGTCAGCCCCTGCCACTGCCACTCGAATTCAGAGAAGCCTTCACAGTCACCAGAAATCAGAGAGTTTTTGGAACAACAGGCAAAGGCCCTTGGGGTGGGACATGAGAGAGAAACAGGGAAATGAAGCAAATGTTCCCCAATCCTGCCTAATCCATAATTGTGTCAGCTCCTGGAACGGGATGTTTCTGCTTGCTTCAGCACCTGCTAGACTAGAAACCTGCCCTTTGCATCTCAGCCATGCAGCAGAACTTAACCTTTATGTTCATCTATTCCACGGATCATTTGGAAAGCACTCAAAAATTAGCCATCATTCCAGTGGCTCAGAGAGAACTCACCTCCTTCATCATTTGTCTTCTGTGAGGCAAAGATTAATTCCTCCAGGGAGAAAAACAACATGCCCCAGGAAGGTGTGATCCAGTTGCAGGAATATTTCCTGCTGAACACCACCAATACCCAGAACCTCTGTTTATATCCATTAAATCCCTTCCATGGCTGTGCATGTTTCAGCTCCTCACTGGGGAGTTTGGGCTGAGAACGTGCAGATTAAAATGAAAAGCACTCCTGTTTGTATTTCCATGCTTTTATGGTCATTAACTCACCTCAGTATTTGAGAGTTTCACCAAAGGCTCCATTCTCTTGCCTCTCGCTCAATGGATGAATCAAGTTTTATCTACAGGGAACTCAGCCACAAAAAGAAAAAGTAACAGGTCCCAAAATCCTTTTGATTTCTCTACAAAGCCAGTCTCTGTCTAAGGCCCCACAGCCTGGCAAATCAAAGATTTAATCAGATTTAGCAAATCAGAGAAGCAGAGAATTCTCTTGCCTAAATAGTAAACAACACAGATATTGCTACAATCATGGTAAACATCACTCGGGCTTCTTATCACATCACACATCAAAGTTATCAATTACAGGCCAGAGATTTTGAGCAAATGAGCCTTAATTAACACTGCTGCCTCAGAATTTCCTTATTCTTGAACATTCCCAGCTGCTATGGGAAATTAATTAAGGCTTAAATCTTGTGGTTCTTTCTTTAGTACTTGTTGCATGGCAACATTCATTTTTATGTATGAGCTTCTCCCTCCAAATGACTTTATAATAGTCTTACCCAAAAGATGAGCTGTTTAACTCTTAAAACAGATATTTACACGTCTTGGTTTAGTTTTGTTGGGTTTTTCACTCGTAGGACATGAATTATTCACTGATAAAAGTGACTGTAATGTTCTGGTTGGTTCTAGGCATCAGTAAAATCAGTCAGAGGAGTTAATTGGTTTCTTTTTAACAATCCACGTGTGTGGAACGATTATTTGTTATTTCTAAAGGATATTTGTTACTTTTAAATTTAAGTTTCGAGCAAGAGGCAGTTTCCAGAAAAAAATTTGCAGATGTGACCTCTCCCATCGAGGTGACTTTTCCTTCCTGAGTTATTGGTTAAAGTCCCCATGGGATGGAGCAGCCTGACCAAATCCATGCCATGCCACAAGTAACAGTGATCAATATTTGTGCTGATTTCAGTCAATATTTCCCAAGGGATAATAAAACAAACCCCAGAAGGAAAGCAGCACATCTCCAGAACAGACTTGTGTCTCACTTTGAATGAGCTGCAAGCGCCTTAGCTCACATTACACTATAAACAGCTGCTAAGAGAAACAATCAGCACCTCATTCTACAAGGTAAATTCATAATTCATGAAGATTAGGATTTCTGGTTTAAAAAAAAAAAGGAAATTCTGATCTTCAAAAAAAAAAAGAGGTATTTCATAAGATATAAATTGAAATAAAATGGAAAAAATTATTTAAAAATACACGAAATTAAGATGAAAATAAACTCTCTTAGCAGAGCATCTACAGCCTTAGAGTTTTAACTGTGGCTCTGCAACAAAAATGCCAAGGGATAACACCAAGGTGACAGCACAGTTTCCTTGAAGTTTTGTTCTCTTGTCACAGGCTCCTGTGAAGTGCCAGTATTTTCTGACCTCACCTGAGATGTCTGAGGACATATTTTAATGCCATCTACTGCCAAAAAGATCACACCAACATTTAAGAACATGGGTTTAAAGTCTACAAGGATAATTACTAAAGTGAGGATTAACTGAGGAGCTACAGTAAGGAATTTTTTAAAAATGCATTTTTATCAATTATTAAATAAAAACAATAACTTTTATTAAAAGCACTCTACTCAGGATCTGTGACGCAATTTAATAAATACATTTTAAAAATGATACAGAACTGATTTTATGCCTCGAAATTCCATCATTCAGACCTGGCCATGGATTAGATCTTAGATTTTCCATTCTTTCTTCTCTCTACACTGGAATTTATTAAGAGGTACAGAATTTTCTCCATGTGCTTTAAAGGTTTTAAGAGCTCCTGTCCTTAGACTTTGAAGCTGTACCAAAGCTTCCCTAACAAAGGCCTGAACACATTTCAGTCTGCAGCAGAACACTGAATTCCTCTGTCTGGGAACCTCTGGCCACCAGCAGCAGGAATGTGATTTGAGATGTGAAAAATGTAATATTTCAAGGTAAAACAGATTCCATAAACCAAGGGAGGAATGCAGGATGATGGAGACCACGGGATCTGATTTTTGACAGCATTTCAGGCGCTCCCAGATTCTCCTGGTGGAAGGGGGAATCCTCCCCCAGCTGCATCCGTGGGTTCCTCACTGATAAGCACCTACTGGAAAAAATCTCAGAGAAGATGAAGCCAATCTCTCATTAAGGCTCAAAAAAACCCCTGTTTTCCTCAAAGAAAGTGCTGAATTAACAATCTTATTCTATTATCCTCTCATTACCCAGGTTTTTGGGTTTTTTTAAATATTTTAAATTTCTTTTCTCTGTCAAAACAACAGCGGTTTTTACTTTGCATAATCACTATTTCCTTAATAGTTGAGTGAACAGAAACTGTTTGCACTGACAAAACTGCTGGATCCAGAGAGAGGAACAACCAGTTTTTCTCCCTCCTAAAGACATTTTTATTCAAAAAGATAAACTCCATTTCAAACTGCCACTGCAGCTCTGCAATCTGTCAGCACATGCGAGGACCAACAAACCTGTTCCCAAAAGGAGCCGGGCTCAAAATGGAAACCTCGCACCTCAGGGGCTATTTTTGATTTAACTCTTTCATAAGATTTTAAATCAAACCTCAGCTCAGCAAGAAGATTTGGAGACATTCAGGCAAAAAGTTGTTCTAATTTTGGATAATTCCAAATTCTCATTAGTTTTTCACAGTGTTTTAGTGTTGTGAAACTGTCACCAGCCCTGTGGAGGGAACATTCACAGACACACATTTATTTATCTAACATGACCTCTTCTTGTCTCACTGAGGCTTTGAACGTCCCTGAGTCTGCTCCCTGCCAGTCCCCTGGCACTGAATTTGTCCTATTAGCCAGGAAATCCAGCTACACTCATGCAAACAAGTTTTCCTTCTGCTGTTCCTGCTAGTCTCAAATAATATATTCAGAGTAAAGCAGAATGAATTGTGTGAGGAGAATAAACAACAGCAAACTCCAACGTGTCCATACTCAAGCATTCAAATCAAGTGTGAAATAAAGCTCCTGCTGGGAATTTTATTTTGTTTTTCTCATTTGAACCAACTCAGTGACATCCCCCCAGTTTCCAAAGGGACATGGAAACAAGTCCCAAAGAACTGAACTTGGGCTGCTCTCAGCACAGGGAATGCTGTGCTCATCCATTGTTGCCCTGGTTTTTGCTAAAGCCTTCTGTTTTAACCTTGGAGTCAGATTCTTTCTCACGCAGTTTCATGTAAATAATGGCCAATGTTTACTTAATGGTATTTTCTGTTTTTCTTTCCTTTTGCGATAAGAGAACTTTGATGAGCATCTTTTTTCTCCAGTGGGATTGAGGAGAAAGGGACATGTCCTCCAATCCCTTGTGCAGTTGAGAAATGTATAAGACGTGACAAATGTAAATAAAGGGGTCTTTCCCCTCCTTTCTGCTGAACCTGGCAGGTGTGAGAGTGTCTTTATTGTGTTTTCCCAGACACAATCCATCACTGATGGGGACACGCTGGGCACAGCTCTGAGTGCCACGCTGGAATTCACTCAGGACAATCCTGGGATGCCTGCCCCTTAGGATGACCAGAGCTACCTGTTCTGCACAGAACTCACGGGACACAGGGTTTAAAGGCCCAAGAAGGTGAGGAATTTGTGTTTCCTGTGGCTGACAGCTCGTGCAGGGCGGCCTCGTGCCGCTGAAATCCACGGGACAGCTTGGCACATGCCAAGACAATCATTTGTGTTAGTGCAGGCACTGCCAGGAAAGCATTAATCTGGAGATGATTAGAACCTGCTGTTTTCTTGGTGAATAATTTATCTATTGACTGGAGGAGTCATTTATTGGTAATTTACAAACGGAGAACACAGCAGAGCTCTGCGGCTGCTGGCAGCCACTCCCCGAGCTGTCCCCAGGAGTGTGCCCCAGCCACGTCCGTCATTCCTCATGCTCCAGAGTCAAGAGGGAGGTGTCCCCGTCCATGGCAGGGGGTTGGAATGAGAGGAGCTTTAGGGTCCCTTCACACTCAACCCACTCCATGACTCTAAACCACACCCTGGGGTTGGAGCCTCCTCACGCCACAGCCGAGACCTCCCCTTGCCCAAATGTTACAATCCAGCTTCAATAAAAACATTCAAAGGAACAAAACAGAGAAACAAAACCCACAGCAACACGGGAGAATTCCTTTGCTGTACTCAGTAGATGCCTGTGTTAATTTATCTTCCTTTTTATCTTCCTTTCACGTGTTTATGTGACACAAACAGCTCCTGGAAGAGGTACAAAAATTAGAAGAGAACCTCCTACCTCAATCAAAGGAATATATTCCATGACAAAGGAAAAAAGATGAAAGATATTTGTATTAGCAATAAAAGAACACCAGTGATAAGATTTATTTTTTTTTTAACTGTGAAGGACAAAACAGAAATCATAAAAAAGACAAAAACAAGCAGAGTTAATAGGAACTCAAAGCAAGGACAAGCTGCAGGTCCCTGATGGTGTAACAAATTACAAAGCAGGTAGAAACTAATGTCAAGAACTATTTATTCATCTCTATAATGGGAACAACTTCAGGCAAGGACAATAATCGCAAAGCAGGAAAGTGTTCATTAATTAAATGGAGACAAATCAGAGCTGCTGAGGCCCAGCTTGCCAAGGCTCCGTTTGGCAGGCAGAGATTGCCCCGCTCCTCTTTGTGCTCAGAACCTCCTGCACCACAAGGGGCTGAAGGGAGTTCATCAAGGCTCCTGCCTGCACAGGTAGCTGCTTTGCAAACACATTAAAAAATGGAAATCTTGATGACCTATATGTATTAAAAGCTTAAAAAATCAGAGCAGTGAGTCACAGGTGGTGGTGAAACCCTTGGCTTGCTGTTGTGGCTGTGGCCAGGACGAGTGGCTGTCCAAGGAGGTTCTCTCTGCTCACCCATCTCCTCTGATCCATCAGCTCCCGCTCACAGCACCAGATCCAGCTCCAGATAGGTGGGGAACCTCCCCACCTCTGTACCAGCATCGTGGGTAGCACTTAAATAGTCTTTAAAAAACTAAATATCCTTCTAAAATTGTAACATTTCACATTTCCCCTGACTAGGAAGGGAGGTTCAAACCAGATATCCTTCTAAAATTGTAAATATCCTTCTAAATTTGTAAAATTTCACATTTTCCCTGACTGGGAAGGGAGGTTCAAACCAGATCTTCCCTTTACTAGAACAGGCACATTTTTATTATGATTTTTGATATTTTCATCTATCATTTGTATCATTACTACTCTCAAAGCTTTCCTCCTTGGTCTGTCATGCAGACACATCCTGCTCTGGGCAGGGCTCTCAGATCCAGTCCTCCAGACACTTGGAGACCCACAACCCTATTTTTGGAGCAAAGACAACTATTAGGCTAAAAAAAGAGGAATTTCTGGAGATAAGCAATGTCCCAGCTGGGGGCTTGGGTCATGATTTTGAATTCCACTGCCTGAAGCTGACAACATTTGGGGATTTTTAGATCTGACCCTTCGTGGGCGTTTTCATCAGCAGAGCTTCAAAAAGCTCAATCAACTGAAGCTCCTGAAACACCCAGGACAATTTGCATGCAGAGGGACAATTTATTTGCAGGGTTTCAGCATGTCACAAATTAAGAGGGCTGAGTTATGAACTCCTGGATGCCCTGATGTACACAGGAAACCGCAGTGAATCCCTAATGACAGCCCCATAAAGATGATGTGATAAATACGACATTAAAAATGCAAGAGAGGCATGAATCTGCTATAATTTAAGGATCTGCCATTAAAGGCAACAGGCCTGCATTTTTTGTTGCTTTTTTTTCCACTACTGCGTCAACACAGAATCACAGAATGGTTTGGGTTGGAGGGACCTTCCAAAACACAAAATCTTCCCAAATTTTAGGAGATTATTTTTTGTCTGACTGCACTTTTGTTTCAGGATCCAGGGCCTGCCTGCCTTCCTTCTTTCCCTCCTTCCTTCCCCTTTTTAGCACCGTTGGAAACTACATTTTCTCTTTCCCTCTTTGTAATTAGATAAAGCAAAAAAACCAATCTGGGAAAACCACATCTGCTATTCCACATATCAAAATCTCTAAAAAAGAAAGAAAGCACTCTCCATGTTAAACACAACTTCCCTTTTTACACCACTGTTTTCACGTGGAAGTCGTTTTTTCATTGCACCATGAGCTTCACACACAAGCTCAATGTCGACTCCACAACCGAAAAAAAAGATGGAAACATTAAGATTTCCATTATTCTCCTCTTCATTCTGTGAAGTCACTGCAGGAGTTTTTATAGGGGGGAAAAAAGTAATTTCTGAAAAGTGAAATGAATGTGATATTCATGGGGTGATCCTACAGACCACGTTCAAAGAAGCATAAAATTATCTGCCTATGAAGGTCAATTAGTTTTGACATTAATTTTGGCAGCATAAGTTAAACCTTTTTTTTTTTTTTCCTACCCCAGTGAAAATACATATACAGCAAATTCTGGGGAAAAAAAATACAGGAACGTTTGCAAATTGCAAAACATTTTCATTATTATTTCAATTTACAAGGGAACTGAAACATCACTAAATACTTTGATATTATTTCAGCTTCAGGCAATGGGCACTGCTGGCACATTCCTGTTGGGGATGGGGCCTGGTTACTCTGCAGGAGTCAAACCAAGGGCCATTTGGGAAAAATGCTCAAGAAACTGATGGAAATTAGAAGTTATTTGGAACCAAGCACTGAAAACCATAATGCAGTCTTATTTCAAATTAATTACGCTTTTTAATCAAAACAGCAGAGATGGTGCCAATCGAAACACAACAAATTACAACAAAATCTAAAGTAAAAGAGAAGTAGTTTGAAGACTTCCATGGAAGGGAAACAATTTGTCATTCTGTACGAGAAATTTCATTTTCTACTTTAAAAAACATGACTTGCCGAATGAATCCAGCAACAACTGGAAACAGACCAACTTCCACAAATGAATGTTTTATATTTTCAAGTGTACTTCACTTAATTAAAAAATTAATTGGCCTTGAAAATACTGGAGAGTCTCTATTTCATCACCCCCACCCCAGGCACAAGGGGGGACATTTTTAACCAAATCCAATTCTCTGGTCTGAGGAAAATCTGCAGAAACCAGCATCAGTCATTTTTTTTTTTTTTTTTAAAGAAAGAAAAGGGAAAAATCTTTGTAGGAGCCCAAAACTGCAGTTTGAGGCCCCAGGAAGACCCAGTCCCCCCCAGAAAAGATGGGAACACCCATGACAACAACACTGCCAGCACATAGTTTCTCACTCTTCACATTAAAGGCATTTTAGGATCTTTTCCCCAGAAATTTTCCTCAATTCCTGACCAAAACTCCCAAAAGGAGAACGCTGCAGTCCAACTTTGAGCACTGCTGCTGCTGTTTTCCTGAACAGTCTCCACGGAAAGGTGGCATCCCTGGAAATCAGTCAGCACTGGGAGATTGCTTGGCCTTTATCCCAGAGCTGCTCTGCCCAAAGCTCTGTTTCCATCCCCACTTCCCTCACAGGAGACAGGATCCTCCCCCAGTTCTGGAAAATAAATTTGCTCCAGTCCAGTCCTAATACACAGAATGCTGGGAGGAAAGAAAAGGCAGGAATGGCTTGGAGATATTTATGAATAATCTTTACAAAAGAATAATTTGTGGGATTCTTTCCAGAACCAGAAATAAATATAAGGAATAATTTACCATTGCTCAATTTGCCATAACCAGCTGAGGGAGAGTGCCTTGGCAGATGGTGTTTCTGATCAACAATTCCCATTATTCCTTCAAATGCCAAAATTAAAATGTTCTGATGCTTATATTAATATTGATTTCTCTTTTCTCGTGTCTTGTCAATTCTAATCTCAATATTATCTCTTTTTTTTTTTTCCCTAAAAATAAGTCATCCTTGGCAAAAAATTAAAGCTTAGAGCAGCTGTAAGCTCCAGCCACGTCCTAAAAATCCCCAAAACCAAACCCAACACCACCAAACCATTTGGTCACTGCACCTGCCAAGGACATCAGATGGAAAGGATTTTCTCAGCCCAGTGTCCCAGCATCCATCCCAGCATTTCTTTATGGAATATCAGGACTCTCAGCTGCACTGTCACTCAGGTGTCCCATGGTGTCACACAGGTTGTGTTCCTGTTAAAGGATCAGAAGGAAAAGGTCTATAACAGCTCTATAATGTATCCACCATCCCCACAATGCCCTCGCTCAAATAACACCTGGTTTGTGACCAGACAGCTGAGCTGAACCCTTAGGAACTTTTAAGGTAAAGAACTAAGAAACTTCCAGTCGTGACACAGAGAAAAAATAGAAATCTACATTTCTATCCCTTTGGTTTTACTCAAAAAAGTAAATTAGACCCGGTCCATTTTGAGCAGAAACACACCAGCTTAGGAAAGGTTATTTTTACAGATCCACAGCTTCTTTCAGCTTTGGGGAAATTCAAACATCTGCTTCTCCTGGCCAAGGCACTCAGCATCCTGCTGCCAAGCAAGTGCTCCAGTCAGTGCCCCGTGGTTTCTCCCCCCTCCGTCCTTCTGCTGGCTGCAGACAAGCAGAACTCCAGGTTACCTTTCCTGCCTCTTTGTGCAAACACTGGTTTCGACGGATTCTGCTGCTATTATTAGGCTGCCCTGGTTCCCACTGAAAGTCCTCCTACAGCTCCCAGCAGGATGCCAGGAGCTGGCAAGCTCGGAGAGCCCGAAGGCTGTGCATCTGTTCCGAGACTGACAGGTAGCACAGCAAGTTAAAAACCCCAGAAATTTGCAGCAGGAGGCTCAGCCTAGGCTCAAAAAAAACCAGAAAAAAATCCCTGTTTCGCTTTGTTTTTCCAAGCACCGGGTCATGCTCCACCTTTGCTGCCTCTCAGGGAGCCCCTTCCCATTCCGTGGGGTGTGGAGCCTCCTGTTCCCTGTGACAAGTGCTTGTCCCATCATATTTTCCCCTCTGAGGGACGTGGCTGGCACAGAAGGATGGGGGATGTCACGTTCTGGCCCCCAGGCAGTGATTTTTCCTGGAGTGTCTCGCTGTCTGCAGGCCAGACCTGCAGAGCACAGCTCGTCCCAAGGTTCTTCCCCTGCTTGGATGGGCTGGATCCACGGGATGGGATCCAGGGGGGACAAACCTGGAGCTGCAGCCTAACTGGGGTGCTGGAGGCACGGACATCACACCAGTCAGCAGCTGCTGGGGCTGGGCTCACATGTGACAGCAGAAGGGAAATAATGACAGGGGGCCCAGCAAACTGCAGCAGCACTGAGAGAAAGAACATCTCAGTGCTGGTTCTTATTCTCTCTGTCACAAAATGACACACGTTTCTTACCGAGAAAAACAGCAAAGTTGATGGAAAGGCTGGAAAAAATCAAAAAGAAGTGGGTTTAGTGACATCATTTACTGATGGCCAAGCACCAGCTCCCCACAGGGCCTGCATCTACGGGCTGGGACTCCGGGATGGGAAGCAGGTGGTCCCCAAATCCTTTCTGTACACTACAGGTGACAAAAGTCAGACCTGAGCCTCAGCACAGTCATCCACGAGGTGGGAATTCCCTTCTGGAGGCAGATGGGCCCTTGGGTGGTGTGAGGGAACAGCAGCCAGCAGCTGAGCGAGCCCAGGCTTCACCCCCAAATTCCTGAAATCCCCGTGGGGCAGGAGCTCCTGCAGGGCAGCACCAACCCCTCTGCTCTCGGATCTCACACCCTGCAGAGCCCAGGCCAATCCTCCCTCCCTGCCCAGCCCTCAGCACAGCTCCTCTGCTCCACTGACAACAGACATGGACTGAGAGAAATGGAATTATTCTACTCCTGAGCCAAAAGAATCAATTTATGATTCACATTTAACTTTTCTTCATCAGACACAACAAAGAACAAAGAATTCTGGTTAGAGGAAGGAGTCCAACACAGTTTTACCATCAATTTAAACAGTTCTCCACAGATATTACATTTTGAACCCCCGTAAACAGATGTTGTTATTATAAATACACAACACATTTTAAGAAACTTGTTGAGCTCAAGTGACATCAGCTTCCTTGTTGAGCAAAAGAATCAAAAACACATTTCACAATCTGGCCATTTCACTATTTGGATGGGGCTTGGAGCAACCTGGGAGAGTGGGAGGTGTCCCTGCCCATGGCAGGAGGTGGAACAAAATGGTCTTCAAGGTCCGTTCCAACCCAAACCTTCTGGGATTCATTTTCCATGGCACATGAAAGAAAACACAGTGCTCTGCAAACTGTCAAAGTTCTCTGCTCTCTCACCCTGCTGCTAAATTTTGTAAGGGTAGAAGAGCAAAATCTGCAAGTCTTAAATGCTAAATGCTGAGCACAATCCCAGAATGGTGATCTCTAACAAGATGATTTCTATTACAATTTTTAATTACTTTTTGGTTAAAAATGTCACAAACGTTTGTTTTTCCAGAACCATCACTGAAAATCCTCATGATAAAGTGACTAAAAGTAAAAAAAAAAAAATTAAACTCAGTGTTTAGCCACAAAAATCAGCATCCCACTGAGATTAATGATGGCAATTCATACTCCTTGGAGTGTTGTTATTTCTGCCACACGGAGATCGAACTTTTGCCTGCATTAAGGAAATGGTTTTAAACTCCTTGAAGGGACCTTAAGGCCCATCTCATTTCAACTCCCCTGCCATGGGCAGAGACACCTTCCACTGTATTTTTAGAATTTTACTTTCTGGGAGAAGCAGTGGAAAATGTCAAACCTTGACAGCACACACCTAACTCAGCCTTCAGGCTGGGGGACACCAATTATTTGGTGATTTTTAACAGTCTGGGATCTGCACAACTTGAAAGAAACCAGGCCAGGAGAAGGAATAGAAACACCTAACCAACATTTCCTCTGCTGTGTCATGTCCCTCCATAACGCCACTGGAAAATGCACTTAAAAACTTGGAAAGATCTGGATTTTGGGTGTTTTAGAGCTGACAACAAACCCACAACTCAGCCTTGAGCAGCCCCAACCACACCAAGTCCTCCCACCCTGCCACAAGCTGCAAGTAGCCAACAGGCTGAGTAATTAGTACTTAATTAGTAATTCTGAGTGAGGAGAATGGACAGGGAGATCTTCAGGCAAAGCAGCAGAAGTCCAGACCCTGCTGCCTCAAGAAAGTGTGATGAAAATAAAAATCAAATTCTAAACATTCCCAGCCCCCTATCCTCAAAGGTGTATTGGATCAAACTCCTCTGAGCAGCTCAATCCTGTTCCGATATTTAGATTCCAACGAGGAAAAAGAGAACAAATTTATTTGGAAGAGTGGATGCTGCCATGCTGGAGGTTTTCAGTTCACAACTGTGACAAAGGTGGCCTGAGAAATACCCACAGCTGCTCTAAGCCCCAGAATTCCCCTATCCTGCTCACACACTGAGAATCAGCACATCCAGGACGATGACCTGGGCTGTGAAGAAAAGGAACACCCAGGCAAAGATCAAAATCGTGATATGGGCACTTCCCAAACACTTTGCTCCCATTCCTACCCCACAAATCAATTCCCGGGCTTCAAAGGCAGATGGAGAGTTCTCATCCTCTAATTGACCACTCGTGTAACGCAGGGTGAAGAATCTCAAATGAGGGTTTTTGTAGTCTGGTAACTGCTCTGCAACCTATAAATCATCTTCAGAAAGTGATCAGATCTGGAGAGGTCACAGCCAGCAAACACTTGAGAAAGGCAAATATTTCACTCTGCTGAAGTTAGTTATAAATGAGTTTTTCCTTAACTCCAATCCAAAGCTGGAATCCGTGTGCCAGAGGGAAGGGGTGGTTTCAGGCTGGTGCTGCACTCACGATCAGGGCACGAGAGGGCTCTGAAATGCTTCAGCTGCTGGAACTCCGTGCTGGGGCTGGGATGGGAGAGGCATCAGACTGCGCTAAAGCCTGCAGGGACCATTCCAAAGGTTGCAATTCCATATAAATCACCACCCACTTCCACTTTCCCCCCCACTAAACTACCAGTCTTCCATCATGCAGCTCCTCTGGATAAACCCCCCACACCTATGCACAGCAGAGATTTATTCTCCAACTGGCACGTAATTACAAATAAAATTCATGACTTTTTCAGTAGCCTTGAGCAGGTCTTGGACCTGGCCTCAATTAAAACTTGAGTTTTTGGCTGGTTTTACTGCTTGGTTTTTGTTCTTTCAGACTAGCCATAAATTAAAGTTTGTTAATTGATAAGAAAACGCCTTTTTGTGCGTGTGTGGTGCTGCTGTGGTTGATTTCAGGCAATTCTTTTTTCACATGGCTCCACATTAAGTTCATTCCTGTCTGATTTAACAACTAGGCATTAATTCTACTGGTTTTTTCTCCATTTTGTAACAAAAATGCCTCACTCATCGCTGGCAGCAGGTGTCAGATTGCAGCCAGCAGTTCCTACGTGGGAATCAGTGACTGCTCACACGGGGCCTTCTGCCGCATCCTCACCCAGTCAAACACAGGAATTTACTCGCAGTTTGCACCTGCAGACCTCGGCAATGCACTCGTGCCACCTATTGGCAAACAACAGCCGAGTTCCCCTTTCTGCTGAGCACACAACAAGTATTTGAGCGACAAGAAATCCCAAATTCCGAGCTCCAGAGCAGCCTGCAGATTCCATCATCCTCCACAAAACAACCAGAAGAGCCCACAGTGAATCCTCCAGAATTTGGAAAACATTCTCCTGAGTCAAATTCCTCATTTTTTAGATTTCTGTTTAGCTAGAAAACCCCAGGAGTGCATCATCTATGGGTAGGAGCACAGCTAAAATGATATTCAGGTTTGTTAGTTCATTTCCAAGTATTTCTATTCTCAAAACACTTCAAGAAAACGCAGACTTACAGACATGTTACGATAAGTTTGGCAGATGTAACAGGGTTCTCCAGTCAATAAAGTGTCTCTCTGAATAATCTGCAAATGAAATGCAGTGCCCAGTCAGTTTGGGGAGTCCTGCTGTTAAAACAGCAATAAAAAACACGACAGGAAATATTTACTGCTGCCAGCAAGGCAACAGACAGGTTCTCATTACCTAATGAGAAACTGAGAACTCTTTTTTTTCCTTTTTAGAGTATTTTTCCAGCCCGAAAGGCTGATTTTGGAATGTGGTACATTTACCAGCACGTGTCCCAGGAAAACGTGTGTGGTAGCTCAGAGCCCAGGAATACCTAACACACGCATTTCTTTTTTCATTTCTTCTGGAAACTGATGTAAAGCTGGCTTAAAACCCGGTGCTGTGTGTGGCTGGCTTCACTCTGAGTTCTTTTCATTGCTGATAGAAGCATTTCCTTCTGCATAGGATGGTCATCCATTTAATTGCATGGTACAGAGAAAAAAAGCAGAGGAAAACTCAGCTGCGGAGATAAATCTCAATAGCAATGTGATGAGTGCTCCTGCCAAGAATCATTTGCGAAACTTCCTATTCAATGCTAACCATCAGAAGTGGGACATCCACGAGCCCATCTGGGAATCTGGAGATAAGGAGCTGCTATTCAACACCCAGAGCAATTTGTTCCCGGCCAGGAGCAAATCCCCCCCTTTGAATCCTGGTAACTCGAGAGAGAAAAAGAATTTGGAGCTGCCACAGTCACGGGGCCTGAGCTGGGGAATTCAGGGCCTGCGAGCCTCACTCACGGCTGGGTTTTGGACTTGTGGAACTGGTGAGGTGAATATCTGACAAATCAAGAGGCCAAAAGACAGGGGAAATCCAGCCTGACCACCACATTTAACACTTCTCCAGCACGGGACCACAGAAGGGAAATCTAACACTGAGCTTGGGCCAAGAGGACACAAGTGCCAGTGTCCTCACGTTTCTTTTCTCCAGCTAAAAGATGCTTTTCCATGTGTCTCCAACCTCTTTGTAGACTGCAGAATACTCCAGGTATTCTGTCTTTTTTTTCAAGGACTTCCAAAATTCCCTTACGGCTTGAAGAAAGAAGAAAAGGGAGAAGTCACTCTCTTTCCAGATGAAGATGTTTGGAAACACCTCTTCAGCATCTGCTGCCAGCTGCCTGGTGGGAGGATGAGTAGACCTGGAGTATTTTACTCCTACCAAAACTCCAAGCCAACCAAAACTCAGCACTTGTGAATCCAACAGAGATTGTGCTGAGATAATGCTCATCCTTGGATATTGCCTCTTCCTCATGTGCAGCAAGGCAATTTATAACTATTAAGTGTTCATGACTTCAGCATTATTACTAATCCATTAATACAGTATTTTCCCCTATCCAGTCAAAATGAAAAAAAAAAAACAAAAAAAAAGCCCAAAAAACAGTTAAAGAAAATAAATGCACTAAGATCAAGGTAGAGCTGCTTCAGTCAATCCTTTCTCTCAAGAAAAATGTTGGATCAATAAAGAAAGGCCTAAAATTCTCTGTTTATCTATCAGCATTAATGTGAGGATCTGAGAGAGCTGCATACCCCTCAACTGCAAATCCTACAAACATTCAGGCAGCTCCTGTTCAGCACATACTGGCCTGGACGAGGTCCCCATTGCAACAATTACTCCTGAGGTTCCTCAAAGATGAGGTCCCAATGCTTTTCCCTATTTTTTCCTGCTCCTCCCATCTCCAAAACCAGCCTCTGATGACTGTGCCTGGCTTCTGTGCAGATTGATTTTGTGCACTGGAACAGGACAAATACAAATCTTTACGTCCTGCTGCTCGGAGCTGAGGGAGCTCAGCTTTGCCTCACCCAGCCAAGGCCACTCCTGAGCCCCAGGTAAACAGCACAAGTTAGAAGGTTTTTATAAAGTATCTAAGTTTGCTGAACATCCTTTCCTTTCATCTCCCAGCATCACCTGGGAGCAGCACAGAGTGCAGTGGCCTGAGGCCAGGCTCCAAGAAGGCTGAAGACAGAGAGGGCCTGGCACTCTGGGCAGATGTAGAACACAAAATCTGCTCCTTGTACCCGCTGCCTGTGGCTTTTGGTCCATTCTGAGCCAAACACAGCATCCCCATATTGAAACATCCCCAACAGTGGGGTAGAAAATCGACCTCCACTTTTCCCAGCCAGCTCCAGGCAGTTTTCTCTTCCATCCACTCCATAACTTTTCATCCAGTGCTGTCTCTGCCCTGAGAAAGCACACGGAGGCATAAACACTAAACTCACAGTAAAAAGAAAACCACTCACCCGGTGTGCCTGTAAAATCTCACAGCTGGGGAGAGATCCTGGATGGATCCACCTCCCCAGCAACGCCGAATTTCACCTTTCGCAGGTAGAAAAGATGAGAATTAGCATAAAACTCACCCAGGCGGGCTCTCAGGAGAACAAACAGTATTCAAATGCAATCAAGGCAATGTGAAATTGAGTCTGTGGAAACTCCCGGCACATCTCATCATGGATTGCTCAAATATGATAACAAGTACACTGATTTTTCTCTCTGAGGCAGATTAAGGCAGTCGCTCTAAAAACACAAGAGTGCCTTCAGATTAATCCGACTCGTGCTTTGATATTTATTTGTTCCAGCATTGGGTGAAAAAGTTGTGTGTGATAATGCAAAACCATCCAGCTGGGCATTAAGAGGTATTATTGCTCAGTAAAAATATGCCCACTGAAGCAGTGCCATCCAGCATGCCCCATAAATTAAAATTAATTAAGCTTAGGCATCATCTGTGATGGGAACAGAATTTTCACCTGTAAACTTAAGACTGAAAAACTGTTATTTTTTGTATCAAACAACTCAGCAGTTATATTAATCTTTAGTTGACTTGTGGCACCTTAACTTCAAATTTCTCACACTTTTTGGAGAGGAAAACTGGGATATATTAAAAAAAAAAGTTTTTAAAGTAATAGTAATTGAAGTTGAATGGTTTTTATCAGATATAAATCAAAGACCGTGGAGAGAAGCAGCAGATTTCTTATCAATTCTCTAGGAATTCCTTTAGATTTAGTCAAGTGAAAGTAAAACTAAGTATCAGCAGTATTCACTAGTCCTGGTATTTCTGGCAAAATTCTACTGACTGCAAGGTACTTAATGAAAATATAATGACACAACAGAGAGAAAAACGGCACCCTTTAGTGAGATAATTTTATACACGGGTAGACAGACAAAATAAACTTTCACACCATTAAATGATCTGGGAGGTGACAGGAAAGGTTAAAATAAAGCAAGCAATGATTCCTGTTCTTGCCCAGGACAGCTGTGCTTTCAGGGACATTGATGCCCAGAGATGGGGCAGAAGGGAGTGGCTGGAGGAAAGCGAGGAGGGGCTGAGTTCGTGGCTGGGAATTCAGCAGCAGCAGCAGCTGAAGGGGTCAGCAGCCTCTTCCCTGCCCAGCTCCTTCCCAGGTGGAAATATTTGTGTAGATGCACAGTCAGCTACAGCAGGAGCCCACTCAGCTCTGAAATCACGAGCAAAAGAGGTTCTCTCATTACAGATGCAAACAGGGCATTTGGATTCAGAGGGAAAAAAGAGGAGAACAAAAGGGAGATGACAAAAGAGAGGAAAGATTTAGGAAATGTATTTATTAGATTGATTCCAAACCAGAATGCAATAAAATACAGAAACCCAAATCATTCTAGACAGTAAATCCAGTTTTCCCTCTTCCCCAGAAGTCTTTAGCTGATCATAATCTCATTCACTTCATCTAAAAGAAGCAGACAACTTTCCTTTCCAGTTGTGTTCCCAAAGCCTCCTGACTCTGAGCTGCTCCAGGAGGAGCAATTTTGTGGATGGTTCCTGGGTGGAGCCACCTCTGTTCATCGTTTCTTCCCAAGCACCACTTCCTGTCCCCAGCCCCATTTTCAGTTTCTCTTTAACACGACAAACCCTGATCTTTGTGAATAACACAAAAAAAAAGTCTCTGGGTAACCAAAAGATCTTCACTCATTATCTCAGTAAGAGCTAAAGAAAGAAGAGCAAATATAATATAAGAACAGAACAAGGCCTCTCCAATACTGCAATTTCAAAAAGTTCTGACAAAAAGCCTAAAAAAATTACTTTTAGACAGAATTTACAAAATAGCTGGAAAAGCAGATAAGATCTTCTGTTGCTTTGATATTTCTTTAACCCTATTTCTCTTAAAAGTAGTTTGGCAGCAGACAGCCACTGCTTTTCAATTATTCTCATCATTTTCCACTATTTAGAGTGTTTGAATAATTTTGAATATTGAATTTTGGAATATTTGCAGTTTTGAATAAAAAAACAGGGTCTTCTAAAAGTTCATTAAAAACACTATTTTTTTCAGATAAACGATTTAATAACCAGGGATAGACATTACTTGAATTTAGCACTGCAAAAGGGATTTTTCAGCATTCTCTGCAAGTGATTTCTGTGTTGGAGAAGATACTCCACATTCTTTTGAAAGGAGAAGAAAATACATTTAATTTTAGAGCATAACATCTGATGCCACCCAAAGATAATAATATTTCTTCTTTCTTCCCAGCACTTGATTATTTTTTTCCACTAATATGATTTAGAAACAAACCAACAAAAAAAAAAAAAAACTGATTTAAAAGAGAACCAAGACACATCTTAAAGATTACTTTGATAATGCTAATATGCCCTTTAAAACTGAGTCCAGCTGGGAAATTGAAAGGGTGACAAGTGGAACCAACTTGTATTAGGCTGGCATGGGACCAGTCACTGGCATGGCCTAAATGACAGTGACTGCATCTGGGAAGGGCTCGATAAGGAAATCCTGTTACAGTGCCCTGCGAGATTATTATTTTCTCTTCCCCTCCTTAAATTACATCTCACACAAATTTTCTCTCTTTTTTTGGTCATTTCTTCATTTTCTGACAACAAAACTGTTTTATTTGAAACACTTGTGATTAAGCAAATGCCTCAATGATAGCTCCCAGCACTTTCTTTTAAGTGAGGAAAAAGTCTTATGTAAACTAATCTGATCACTCAAAGACTTTGGCTGGGCATCCTTCCAGTCAGAAGTTTAAAATTTATGACGGTAGTTTACAAAGCACCTTCTAAGTGAGGGAAAGAGAGAGCATAAGCTCTTCAGATGACCTTGATCTCTCCAGCTCTGCTGGAGGCAGTCCCAGGGGAAGGATTCTCCCCCAGCAGCACGGGCTGCAGGTGTCCCCAGACAGGAGAGAGTCACTCCTGGAAACCTCCGTGAGTGCAGGGATGCTCGGGAAGCACCAGGTGGGGAAGGGATCAACCGAGATCTCCAGGGGTTAAGAAAAAGATAAAGGAGTAAACTCAGAGGATCTTGTCAAAGCCTTGCACGCAGCTCATCCACACCTCTCATTTACAGCTGGGTCTGTCACCGCTTTTCCTTCCTCTCAAACACAAACCTTCATCTCCAATTAAGCTGTCCTGTGACTTCGCAGGTCTCACGAAGCTGGCACGGCTGTCACAACTTTGTCAAGAGAGGTGGAGCATTTAAAATAATCCTCCTGCTGCTGACATTTGTGTTTCTAAGGAATAAACACCGTCCCTGCCACCTCTGACTTCCCCAGGCTTGTTCTGACTCCAAATCACGCCACGCTGCCAGTGCAGAGCTCAGGGTCCATCACCTGAACGCTGATCCAAAGAATTTTTAGTTTCTCCCCATTCAACGTGCTGGGCAATGGCAACACCAAAAATGCAAGCAGGAAAGCCAACAGAGAAGCAGCAAGTGAGTCACACAACTCAGATTCCAGATATTGGGGTTTATTTCATCATTAAGGGTGGCTGCATTAACGAGAAGCAAAAATCAAACATAAAATAATCTGAGCTAAAAACACGGCTGACTTTTCCCCAGGTCTGTGGGTTGCATGCAGAATCCTCAGGAATTTTTGGAACTGCTAGACAATTTCAGTCAGATCTGTCAGATTCAAAGTATAGAACGTAATTATCTTCTCATTAAAAAATTGATTAAAAGGCACGTAAGAACATTGCAGAATGTTAATGTAAAGGCACCACGTTCTGCATTAAAAGATGCAAAGCAAGTTTGCTAAAGAGACTGAAGCATCCCAGAGGCAGAAGGATCTTTAGCCAAAGCTTATCCAGGCTTCAAGATCCCTATCCCCCTCCCTATCTAATGACTTTTTCCTGGAAAAACAGTGCCCCTGCTCCTTAGAGAATCCCAGAGTGGTTTGGGTTGGAAGGGACCTTAAAGCTGATCCCATCCCCCCCCAGCCACAGGCAGGGACACCTCCCACCGTCCCAGGCTGCTCCAAGCCCCATCCAGCCTGGCCTTGGACACTGCCAGGGATCCAGGGGCAGCCACAGCTGCTCTGGGAATTCCAGCCCAGCCCCTCCCCACCCTCACAGGGAGAATTCATCCCCAATATCCCATCTAAACCTACCCTGCTCCTTCAAATGTTCCTTGCACTGGCTGGATTTTCACAGGAGCTCTTGGATTTCTGAGGATTTTAAGGAGCTTCAAAAATACGGGGTAAAAATCAAAGGAAAATCCCAAAGCTTCTTTAAAAACATAAATAAATAAAACTGGAACTCCTGTTCTGTAAAACATGTTGCAGTTTCAGTACTGCAAGATGTTTTAATCTTCCTTTCTACTCTGTTTTTCTGTGTCACGTTGAGTTCACCTTTCAGGAAACTGTGGGTAAAAATAGGGCTCTGTTGTCAGATGGATTCCGGTCATCACAGGACACCGATGTTCCCAAACAACCCCAAATCCTCTCAAAGTCCCTGGGAAGAATCTCAGGACCTTCAAATGGCCTGAAGGGTTCAGGATTTTGATCCACTGGTATTTTACTGAGCACCTGCTACAAGAAGATGCATTTTCCTTTTAAACTGGGTAATATTTCACCCAACTTTCCGTCCATTTGGCCCTAAAGCTTCTGTCAGGTGCAAATTAAGGTAAACTATCAGCCAGGCCAAACCCAGACTGCGTGGCTGGCTCTAACTAATTTTCCAGTATGGTTTTATGCAAATGTGCATCCTAAAGCATTGATTTACTAAACATGTACACAGCCAACATTACTCCTGGCTCCCCCAGTCATTAAATTAATATTCATTTCATATTCCCATGAAGTAGAGGAATTATTTTACTTCACTACGGAGATTAAATGACCGACTTAGAGAAATTCAGCAAATTTGTGGAAATGCCAGGAACAGAATCCAGGTCTCTGGCCTAATTCCACAAAACCATTCTTGCGGGCACCACGCGCTGCAGCTGCACAGTGGAAATGCAGAAGTTAATTACTCTCATTTCTTGTCCAATACAATCTATTTACTTCTTCTTCAGGATTAAAACTAATGATTTGTGCTAGTACAAGCCCACTTTTTCTTGTTAAATTCAACAACTCAGGTGTTTTGGTTTGTTATTGATAGAATTTTAATGCAGAACACCACAGCATGGGTTGGATTTTTAGCATATATGTGTTGATTATGTTGATTGAGTTAATTATGAGTCAAGCCTTGAAATAAGGAATTTTATACATGGACAACAATTAAAATATCACATTACATTATTTGTTAGTTCTTAAGCATTTGGAGATGTCTTCTCTTTCATGCACTCTTTCAGCAGCTTAAGATTTTTATATATATAAATATTTAAATCACCTCAATATGCTCTCCCTGTATACGAACTGCTGCTGAAGTTACATTTGCTTTCATTTTCAACCTGAATAAAGACAAGCCAACTGATTGTGATCTTTTCCTCCTGGTTCATTTGCCACATGATTTCAAAAGGGACAAAGCAAACACACAAAGCTGACAAGGAATATGAAGCTCCCTCCCCACTAAACCCGATTAAAGGAAGTCGTCCTGAAGTTAATGTCAATGGAAATATCATGGAAACATGACTGCTTGTGGTATTTCCAATGGAAATACCAAACAAAGAACTATCCAAATACTACTTCTCCTGTAAATATCATGGGGATATTTGCTGCTCAGCTCAAAGGTAGGAGCATAAAAGGGAGAAGAGGAAGAAGAGAGCAGAGAAAGGAAAGCAAAGTGGGGAAAGCTGAGGAACAGCATGGGGCAGAGCCCTCTTTGAGGTTCAACAGAAGCAGAAGTAGTTCTCAGGAATGTAATCTGAACTTTAAGGGTTGGACAAGATTTAGAACTCCACAGGAAAGGAGTGAAAAGGAGGGAAGTACTGAAGATTGAGCTACGAGACCATCCAGCCTGGTCTGGAACATCTCCAGACAGCTCCCAACTCCCCATCCCTGGAAGTGTCCAGGGCCTGGCTGGACGGGGCTTGGAGCACCCTTGGAAGCTGTGGGGTGGGACTGGATGGGCTCTGAGGTCCCTTCCCACCCAAAGCAGGCTGGGGTTAGAATCTGAGACACTGAGATGGGAAAGGCACACTGGGAATTGAGGTGAGGATGAGAAGGGAGAAGAGGCTTTTCAAAGCTTCTCAGAAGTGATGTCTCCGTACACAGAGCCACACTCCCCTTCTCCCCACACCTGTACAGTCCTAACAAATGGCACTGATTCAAACGAGAAGATCCATTTTACTATTTTCATGCATATTTTTAAAGTGCGTATAAAAATATACATAAAGCAATTCTCCTGACAGTGTTTTCTTGTCAATGGAAATATATTGCAACACTTATCTTGATACATCCTCCCGGTACATTATTCCAGAAGCCAAAATGTATTAATGAGAAAGAGACTGTACAGCCCAAATCCTTGTTGATTTTCTCAATCCATCCTACACCTGATAAAATTAGCATTGGGCATCTTTAGATGCATATTTAAAAGCTGCAGTTTTCAGCTCTTGTACGGAAACAAGACAAAATATGAAGAACTGTGGTTATTATTTAATTTCTTTTGACATCAATCTTTCCAGGTGATTGATTCTGTACTTTTTCCAACAAAATTACAAGTGTACAAGAAGTCTAGAAAAACTTCTGCGGTGTAAAAACGCCCTGTAGAGTGAGAGGAAATCCCATTCACGAGTGAAAATCATTTGCATTCCACTGCTGTAAAAATAAACCGAGTACTTCACCGGTTTTGTAGCATGGATTAATAATGCATAAAAGTTCACAAATGGTAGGGAAAGCTTCAGTCCTTTCAAAACCCTTCTGATCAGTCAGCTTTCCATAAAACGTCATGGAGAAACCATTCTAAATACTGTCAAGGAAGAAGGGAGCTTTGGAGAGTACAGTGACCACTCTCTTACTGAAGAATTATTTTTGGCTCATATTGAATCGATAAATAATTATTCATACTACAATTCCTCCTGGGTGTCTCACACACATGCAAAAAAGTCCTGCATCAAGGCCAGAAAGCTAAAAGATCATGAAAATAGAAGTGGGAGAAGGAAGCAGAGAGCAGGAACTCACCAAGAGGTTTCACAGAATGTGAAGAACTGAGAGGAGCAGCATCTTCAAATTGCTCGATGTGAATCCCACCAGAGAGCCCTGCCTCCCACCTGCTAACACAGGTATAGAGCTCAAAAAATGTGATATTTGGCTGCCTCGCTTCCCGAAAAAATTTAATCCAAAGTTAATGCAATTTACAAAATAAATATGCAGGACAAATTAAGGATGTATACCACATGAGTATGTAAAACAAACTATATATACAAAATGAATATGCATTGCAAATTAAATATAGACTAAATCAAATCTATCATTTGCAAACTCACACTCTTCCAAAATAGATAAGACCTTGTCACCCTTTAAATGCATTCAAGTACATGATACCTCCAAAAGAGTTTCATTTATCACGCCAAGTTGAAAAGAAATTTACTTAAATTAGAATTTTTGGTGGGTTTTTTGTAGCTGCACCAACTTGAGAACATAAAGCAGGGAGAAAACAGCTCAGAGATACACAGCCATCTTTAGGATTCACTCGGCATGAGCATTTTATTGATCCTCATGTTACGAGACCCCATTTAAGACAGAAGCCATTCCATTTTCAAGTCCAGCCTTTACTGGCTCAGTAAACATTTCTATACTTTCACGATCACGTTGCATACATTAGAGCAGGAGCAGCTTTGCCACAGACCCTGGGGACTGAGCTTCATAACCTGCTGATTGAGCTGCCTGTTCCAATGATCCCGCCAGATTTCCCGAGGAAAGAGGTGCCTGTTGTCCTGACTGAATTTTGGAGCCCAGTAATGGGATTCCCCTGAGCTGGGCCATCAACATCTCCCTAACTCAAACCATGACGGTGCAGAGCCCAATTAACCTTTTCCAGGGCATGTTCAGCTGCTGTTTCCTCAGAAGGAGAGGTTTAAGGATGTGCTCTAAGAGCCCAGGCAAGTTCTGGAGGGTTTTCATTTCAGCACAGGGATCTTGGCACATAAATCTTTCCAGAGTACAATTCTCTCTTTGCTCAAAGATCTCCCAGCCCCGCTTTTTGCTCAATACCTGCCCAAACAGATTATCTGTAAACACAAATAGATATGGACACACACAGCCCAGCACTGAATCACACAATCATGGAATTGTTAAGTCTGGAAAAGACCTTTGAGATCATCCAGTCCAACCACCAACTGTGCTTCCTGTTAAACCAGGCCCTCAAGTGCCACATCCACACATTTTTTGACATGGGATTGCTCTAAGTTCTCAAAGCTCAGCTGCACCATGGGAGGATTTTCAATTTTCATATGAAAGGGACAGGAGCTCTCTTCTAAGCCACAATTCAGCTGTCTCTGTAGGAATTGTAGGAATTGGCTTGAACAGATGGAATCACATCCATTTTCCCACTTTCATCAGCACTGTCAAATAAATTCAAGGCATGAGTAGCTAACAGAATAAGGAGTTGAGCTGACAGCACATCTAATAAATCAACCAGGTATCAGCTATTTGGCAAAAATAAGCAGCTTGGCCAGAATAGTAACAAAGACAAAATCAGACAAGCAGAGGCCTTAAAATTCATATCTGATTTAAAAAAAAAAAAAAATACACACTGAGGGCAAGAAAGATCTGAACATTTCTGTTCAACTCTGCAAAGCAAACAACAACCTCAGTGATGAATGATGACTTAAAATTAATTATGACTTAAAAACCTGTCCGTGGTTCTCTGATTAAGGTTGGAAAAGACCTCCAAGATCATGGAGTCCAACTTTATTATCTGAAGCTTTAATTGATGCACTTACTGCTTTTGTAAGTACATTTTTGTTCCTGAGAGAGGAAAGGCCAACTCAGAATTTATAAGCCCTGTGCAGTGATTGCTCCTCTTCACCCGATGCCGTCCCAGGAACGCCACACACGAGGACAACCAGGTTCTTATTCCAAAAGACAAAAAAAGAGGGGTTGGTTTTCTTCAGTGTTGGGCCGTTGGGGATTTTTGTCGCCCTCCCTGTTGAGTATGTGGCAGGACAGATTATCCAGAATACTTTGTTCTCTCTACTTTATTTCCTTTTGCTGCAGCGTGCTGTAAAAAGCAGAACGCAGCATT
Organism: Platysteira castanea; assembly: GCA_013397175.1. Taxonomy (NCBI): domain Eukaryota; kingdom Metazoa; phylum Chordata; class Aves; order Passeriformes; genus Platysteira; species Platysteira castanea. Next base: position 257,358 of record VYXC01009752.1, read on the forward strand.
CCAGCCTCGGAGTGCAGGAACTCCTGTGGTGAGGAATCTGTGAAACTGGAGGCTGTGGCTCTCCTGGGGACTAAAAAGTGAGACCTGAACCTGGAATTCTCCCACAAACAAGCTGTGCTCAACAGCACATTTAAACTTCTCTGAGTTTAACCCCTCCATCCCATAACACAAAAAATCCCTTAACCACACAGTAGAGCAACAGGTAAAACAGGGAAGTTTTGGCATCAGCCTCATATTTTGAATTGGAACCAAGATTTTTCCTCATCCTGCTTAGATTTGGGGTCACTGAAGAATCAGTGCCTACGAGGGAGAGCACACAAAGATGTCTTTTCTGTCTAGCAGCTTAAAGTACATCGAAGATGCAAAAAATAATAAATAAAAAATTAATAATAAATAAAAAATAAATAAATAAAATAATAAATTAAAAAAAATAAATAAAAATTGAAAAGATGCACACAACTGACAGTTTAGCTCAAGAAGGCCTCCTTAAACAGCTAAGGCTTCTGAAGGTACAGAACACCAATAGATATTCTCCTTGAGGACCCGCAAACATTTGAGAGCTGCATGCATCCTAAAATTAAAAGCAAAAGTCATCAATGAAACAAAAAGCATCCAATCTGGCAGCAAACTCCAGTTTCTTAAAAAAGAAAAAAAAATTAAACCTATTTGGTTTTCCAACTACAAAATATTCAAAGCTCCCAAAAGTTCTGTGACCACCTAACAAACCATTTCTCTTCAGGCAACTTGAGCACAAAAGCACCTTGACTTTCTCTGTCCCTGCTGATTTAGTACTATTAAACCCAGCAGAGCATTCTCAGAGAACATCTTGGTGACAATGANATACTTTGTTCTCTCTACTTTATTTCCTTTTGCTGCAGCGTGCTGTAAAAAGCAGAACGCAGCATTCCAGCCTCGGAGTGCAGGAACTCCTGTGGTGAGGAATCTGTGAAACTGGAGGCTGTGGCTCTCCTGGGGACTAAAAAGTGAGACCTGAACCTGGAATTCTCCCACAAACAAGCTGTGCTCAACAGCACATTCAAACTTCTCTGAGTTTAACCCCTCCATCCCATAACACAAAAAATCCCTTAACCACACAGTAGAGCAACAGGTAAAACAGGGAAGTTTTGGCATCAGCCTCATATTTTGAATTGGAACCAAGATTTTTCCTCATCCTGCTTAGATTTGGGGTCACTGAAGAATCAGTGCCTACGAGGGAGAGCACACAAAGATGTCTTTTCTGTCTAGCAGCTTAAAGTACATCGAAGATGCAAAAAATAATAAATAAAAAATTAATAATAAATAAAAAATAAATAAATAAAATAATAAATTAAAAAAAATAAATAAAAATTGAAAAGATGCACACAACTGACAGTTTAGCTCAAGAAGGCCTCCTTAAACAGCTAAGGCTTCTGAAGGTACAGAACACCAATAGATATTCTCCTTGAGGACCCGCAAACATTTGAGAGCTGCATGCATCCTAAAATTAAAAGCAAAAGTCATCAATGAAACAAAAAGCATCCAATCTGGCAGCAAACTCCAGTTTCTTAAAAAAGAAAAAAAAAATTAAACCTATTTGGTTTTCCAACTACAAAATATTCAAAGCTCCCAAAATTTCTGTGACCACCTAACACACCATTTCTCTTCAAGCAACTTGAGCACAAAAGCACCTTGACTTTCTCTGTCCCTGCTGATTTAGTACTATTAAACCCAGCAGAGCATTCTCAGAGAACATCTTGGTGACAATGAGTACCTCAGGTCAAACTGAGCTACTGGGGATCCCATTTCACCAGATTTGTTTCTGACCAAGGCAGGGGATCCTCGCAGATTCCTCTCTTGCTCTCCTTTAACTCACCTGGGACAAACCCCACCTGAATCCAGAGACTGATGGAACCAAGGATTCCCTTTTCTAGAACCTCCCATTAACAACTCAGCAAATGCTGCACTCTTTTTGTTTTAGATGTTTCACTTTCCAAGCTGGTTTAGGGATACAAAATATATATGGGGCTTGCAGTCAGGAATTCCCAAAGTCCACAGACTCGCCTGTCAAGAATCTGGGTTCAATTTCATCTTGAAATTGATGCTGGATTCTTTTTGTGCTAATAGGAGCTTCATATCCTAATACTTCAGGGTTGCTGATGACAAAATAATACAGCATCCAGGTACAAATTTAATAAAACCCTTTTTCTTTGGGATAAAGCCTGTGGAACTGACAAGGTGTACACTATAATTAGAACCTGCACCTTCACGTACTTGTTGCCTGAACAATAAGCTCAAAACCTGAGGTATCTCTCCACATGTCAGCAATCCTTTCACCAGCACAACTCGCATACTGATGAATATTATGTAAATGAATTTACAGATAAAAAGGAAAAATACCTATTCTGATGCAAATCACACCCAGCACATAAGCAGTGGGAGTGACTGAAGTCTAAATGCCTCTTGTGCTTTCTCACAGCACACAAAAAATACAGGAAAAAGCTGTTTGGATGTTCTCACTGCTGCTGACATGGAACCGAGAGAAATTGGAAATTATAAAAAAGCCAACCCACAACAAACAGAACATTGAGTATTTGCTTTACTTCCTGCTTGTTTAATATCAATATGACACCAAGCAGCTGCCACCACGGTGAGGCTGAGGTTCAGAGCTTTTCACTTGCTGTGAGCATGACACCACCACTCCTCTGGGCAGCTTGAGGGCTGCTTTGGAGAGCCCAGTGATGGTTTCAGTGATGGTTTCAGCTTTGATATGACCAGGAACCTTCTCCATCCCTTCCTCTGCCCCTCTCTCCTGGGCTTTGCAGAAGTACAGTTAAAGAAAAACTTGAACCTAGATGAGGCGGAGGAAAAATGCAGCCCCCAAATACATCTTTCATGCACTCATTTCAAATAACGACAGAATTTTACTAAATAAATAAGTAAATGTTACTGAACACACGATTTTTTTGAAGTGGCAGCTCAGCAGTAGAAATCAGTAGCAGGAGGGAAGCAGCCCAGTACTGCCCTGCTGATGAGAGCTGTGCCAAAGCACAGCTGGAGGCATGAGCTTCCCAGATATAAAACAGGTGATTTTTACCATTCTGGACCTGCGTGTTTCCCTCCTAGAAATCCCCCAGGAGAGCAATAAACCACAGCTCACTCCTCATGCAAAAACACCTCTTCTGGTACGAGACTCCCTCTCCATCCACAGCTAAGTGTCAGGAGGAAAACCCAGAGGAAACTTCTGGCAAGTGGGGAGCTGGAAGCTTCCCGAGCATCTCTGGGTTGGGGACAGCACCCAAAGCAATGCAGTGATAGCACTGAAGAGCCGAAGGACCAATCTCAGGGGGCAGATTTGGCCCCCAGACACGCCCTGACCATTGGTGCTGCTCAGACATCTCCCTCTCCCTGCGTTCCAATTCCTCTGGTACTGACTGGCCCCAGGTGATGGAATTTACCACAGCAGGCTCTTGATTCCACTTCTAATTCCTTGTGTACACATAAACTTGCTCCAGCTAATTTGAGTGGGTACACGCCAGCACAAACTCCTGTGAGGATGTTTCAATTTTAGTCTAATTTAATGGATTATTACATTTTTAAGATGACAATGTTCCTGGCTGATTTACACGAACATGAAATAAAGTTAGTTTATGCTGCAATAAGAGTGGCTGCGCAGCCGATTGGGCCAGCTTAATGAAATTCATTTAAATTACACCTTAATTTAAAGAGGCACAGTAATGCATATAAACAAGCCCTCAGTGATGCTTTGAATATGAAGAGAACAAGAATGACTCTAAGGCGCTACAGACATTGCTGGGTTGCTCATCTCAGCTTCCCAAAGCTCAGCTCTGAAAGGCTCAGCATTGAATCTGACCCAGGAGCAGTCAAGGAGAATAAAAGCAGCGTAAGGAACAAAATAATTAATCTTATTTTCTATGCGGATTGCCTTTAAATTGCCCAAATTCAAAGACTCTGTATTTCTCTAATACTAAAAAAAAGGGGAAAAGCACACACATGAGGTTATATGTATTTAATCCAGTGAGATGGGGGAAGTTGGCAAATTCACCACTGAGAGCTTGATTCGAATGCTCAAGAAGTTTAATTTTCAATCCCGTCATTTTGTACTAAAAAGCAATTAAAGAATACAAGCAAAAGTCACTGAGGTCATGAGTTTACTCTGTGTTCAGGTTACTAAATCCTGTCTTCTGTTATTTGTTTGTTCTTTGGACAAAAGCAAAGTGCACAACTGTAAAGTAGGGCTGGTAGTTACACTTATAAAGAAAACAAAATCTTAACTACATTGGCTCAGTTTACTTAACTTATGTTGCATTTCAAATGGGAGAAGTTGGTTATTCACCACTTCTAGAACTTTTATGTCCCCCAAGATTTAGTTCATTATGCTGAAATAGAGTGCAAATAAAATATAATAAGGAGAAAATGATGGTATAAAACATTGTGCTGTAGTGGGGAGAAGCAAGCCCAGCCTTATCTTTCTCCTGCAATGCATGCTCCATTCTCCTCTTGAAATGGGCTCATATATAACTTTAAGAGTTCAGAAATAAAGCTTTCAATTTTACAATCTGTTTCATGTCAGCTGCTCACTATTTCATGGTGGGCATTGTGACAGCCTCATTCTGCAAGACAAGATACTCCTCCTCCCTCCTGAGTTCAGCCCAAGGTGCTGATGGAGGCTGACCTCAAACTTTGAGATTTAACACTCTTTACACTCTTTAAATTAATAGAACTTTCTAAAAACTAATCAAAAAATGCAAAAAACCTTACTCCTCCTTTCCGTAGACGTGCAGCAAGTGCTCCTTCTTGCTCTTGTTCTCTCAAGTTTGGGCAAAATTGCACATAGAGTATGACATTTCCATCCTGCACAGCTGAGGGCAGGCCCCTTAAGGCTATGAGCAATAACTAATTAAAACAGATGAAGACTCACCTCTAAGTCCAGGCCTCTTCAAAAAAAAAAAAAAATCACAATTTTATTATACTCATGACTCCCAGAAGAGCTGAACCGCATTAAATTATAATTTTATTAAGTTGAACAATTAATATATACAGAAAAGCGAGTCTGAGAGAACAAATATCACAGCAAACTGCAGCCATCCTGTCTCTTTACTGAAGTCTCCCACTGCTGCCCTGCACTAATCCAGGTTTATGGCTGCTTTGCATCAGCAGAGCAGCACGAAACAGCCAGGGCACATCAAGGAATATGGCTTAATACATTTAGCAGAATGTTCCTGGGGTTTCTTAACCTCCTTTGGTGCCTGAAGAAGGGAGCACAAAACTCAGCAGTGGATTCACTGAACAGACAATGACTGGGACTAAAACTAGGTAACCCAGCAGGCAGAGCTTATTAACCCAAATCCTTCAGCACTCTCCACCCAGCTGTTACCACAGACAAGGCTTTATCAGGGCTCTTTTCCTAATTCTCTAGTTCCCACTTGGCAAATAATCACTGCTGACTCCAGCATTGCAGGGCATGCTGAAATCCAGACCACGTGTATTCCACGTAATTTCCAACATCCCAGAGCTCAGACACCAAAACGAACCAGGACTGCCTGTTCTCCAAAGGGATGATGGCTTGGAAGCAACAAACCCCAAAAGGTTCTTTTGCAATGCAGTTCCCCATTACCACCTACACGTGGATCCTTCTCCAGGCTCAGAAGGCTCAAACACTTGAGCACCGAGTTCCCACATAAAGTCTGTCCTAGTTCAGACAGAAATAAAGCCCTGACTGTCTGGGAGAAGGCCCTGGAAGAAGTTGAAGGGACTAGAGCAGAGAGCACTGAACACACAGGAGAGCGTTGTGCTCACGAGTCACAGCCCCACTGAGCTCATGCAAGCAGCCCTGACACCCTCACAGAGCACAGCTCAAAGAGCCACTTGTCTGTAGAAGAAAAGGTGACAAATGAAAGCCTCTTAACTTAAAAAAAAAAAAAGGTGTGAAAATGAAAACTCCTTCCCTTTACAAAAAATCTGAGAAACTGACCTCCAAAGCGCTCTGAGCGTCCCTTTCAGGTGCCTGCTTTCAAACCATGACTCACCCAAGCAGGTTTGATCTGCAAAACCTCTAACAACTTGGAAACGTAGTTAATATGGCAAATTACTTTGGTGTACAAGCTTGAAAACAAACCAGGGGGAGATCACAAGTCAGAATTATAATTTAATAGGAAAATTAAAGTAAATGCAATAGTACAAGAGCACTGATGGAGTCAGGATATAACCTGACACCCTGTTAGGCAGTGGTGGTAGCAGTGCAGATGAAGGGGTTCTGTCGAAGTGGTGATCCCATAGAAGGTCTGGTCTTCACCTGAAGGTCCAGGGGTAACTCTTGTGCTCTGGCAATGCAGCAGGTAAGGGCTGCTTGTGCTGTTCCAAACCCCAGATTGTATCCAGGTGGGAATGCTTGGCCCAACCCCCCGGGCAGAGCATCTCACCATGGGCTGATGTAATTCTGTGAGTCGTTCAGTGAGTCTCTGATTGCCCATTAAGCAGAGAGAGCCCCTGGAGGGAGTTATCAGGGACGAATCATGGTAGGAGATAACAAATACTGCCTCACCTGCTTTAACAGCTTGTGAAGATGACAATAGAATGCATCCTTTTGGTTACATCTTCCACTGTAACCTAGGACATTTGGAAAAAACATATTTTCACCGCACTACAAATTCCTTATCTTATACAAAGGGTTGTTCATATACAAATGGTGTGCAAGCCTCTCTGACAAGGCAGAATGGCACAAGACCTGCAGACAGCCTGCCAAGGAGCCCTGTGTGGCTGAAACAAAAAGTAGGAGACCTCTGCCTGAGGCCAATTAGGCAGCCATGTTAATGAAGATACTCATTAATGAAGGCAGGACCTCAGGGTTAAGCCATGTGGGGAGCCTCCCCAGCCCTTACAAGAATCCACTGCAGGAGTCGATCTCCTCCTGAGGAAGGAAGTCCCTGGTCAGCATCTGTGGGAGAGGATGGGAAGATCTTTTAAATAAAGATCAGTTTTTCCATGTATAATTAAATTTGGCACAAAAGATCATATTCACAGAACTGAGGATTCTAATTCTTCTGGTTCTTGAGATGCCTTGGGAAGGTGAGGAACCCACCAATCCCACGCTTCTACCGGGGACCAAAGATCCCACAGAGATGTTTCTACAAATTCACCTTGCATGGCTCTGTCAATTTCTTTTGGAATTGGCCAGACATCCACAGGCACACCGAACAGACAGGTGGAAAATGGCTTTTCGAGGGTTGTGTTGGACAAACATGTGGTATCTAATCCTGAGGCATTAGCTAAAGTCACCCAAACATTTGCTCTAGGTTGACTAACTGGAAAATCCGCATTACTAAAAGCAAGCAAAGCAAAAAAGCACAAGCATAACATTTGATTGAGCCCCATGTTTCCCTTAAACTGTTTTCTAACAAAAGAATTCTACAATACTACCGATTCCCAAAGTTGATCTTCTTTGGGTGATCAAAGAAGGTCACCCACCAGACAGAGTCCCCAGGCAGAGAAGAAATGGAGTTAACTGCAGACCCCCGTCTCACTTTCCACCTGTTCACAGGCTGCATCTCCAGGATCTCAGAACTTCACCCAGAAAACGCTGTCTGACAGCAGAGCCCAGGACAGAACCTTTGTGTTTGCAAACTGGGCACAGTTCCACATTTACACCATCATTTGTGTTTGCTAAATGGTTGAGGCCAATAAAGTTCAGTCTTGAGACCATTTGTTTCGACTCTTCAGCCTCAGCTCTATTTGGTAGCTGCTTATTTGTTCTTTCTTAGATGACAAACTTTTTGAGGAGGAAAATACTCAGGGCAGAAGGTAAATCATCTTCCCAGCATGTTCTGGGAGAAAACTTAAAGCCTGTTCCTGTTGAAGAGCTGACACACTCCACAGTTTAATCTTGAAACAGATCCAGGGAGGTAAAAGAGTGTCAGAAGTTCAAGGGCTTGAGCTGTAGCCAAGAAAAAGGCAAGTTAGCCAAGGTGCTGTACAAGTACAAGCTGTGCATAAAAGCTGCGTCTGTCCTTTTTATGCGAGGGGAGGTGAGGAAAAGCAGCAAAAACCCCACCAGCTCTGTGCCTTGGTTTAGGCATAGCAGAGCTTTAAACACCACGTGACAAAAGCAAAAAATTGATGTCTTCCTGACGAGGTCTGACTTGAAACATTTGGGTCTTTTACATACATACGACATTATTGACACCATAAATGCGAATAAATAACCAGAGTGCAAGATGAAATAGGGAAGTGGGAAAACCAGCCACAGTTCATAGAAATTGTTTACATTTGGGAAGCACTGGGAGGTGTGGGATGTCTGGTTCTGAGCCCTCCCAAAACTCCAGCATCCATCAGGGTGTATTTATAGACAGTTATCAGTAGGATGGTTTAGGCCACATTTAGCAGAATATCCCCAGGAATTGCTGGAGCTGAGGCAGTTCCCAGCTGCAGGAGGATTAACTTCCTCTCAGATTGATACCACAGGAGAGGAAGGGAGACCATGTACAGGTGGAAATTACAAGTTTGGTTCTGGAGCTGGTAATGAAATAATGACAAAACTGCAAGCGGTGCCACTTTGGGGCCGAGGTGTGGTCAGAGACTGGAGCAGGATGAGACACTCTGGCAAAAAAAAAAAGAGTGAAATACCACAACCAGCCCCTCTCTAAAGTGGCTCCTTCCCTTTCCTTAACAGGTGGTTTCACTTCTGTCAGTGGAACACAAAAACTTCTAAAATATTCACTTCTTAGCTTTTTGCAACCCAGGATTTCTTCAGTGCCCTCCAGCAATGAAATGGTGAAGACTGCAAGCCTTGCCTTTGTAGAACACCAGTGCAGTCAATTTTTCCAGAAAAATTACACAGCATCACAGAGCCCTGGTGAACCCAGCAAAGTTCAGGGGTAAGAGCTCTGAATTCCATTTGAACTGTGCGTTCTTGTCAGCTGCCACAGACTCGGCAACAAAGATAGAGATTTCTTTTGGTAGGAATAAAAAGCAGAAGAAGCTTAGAAAAAGATCTAAAAAAAAAAATCTGACTACTCTTATATAAAAGATCTATGAAATATTTTAAAGAGCAGCACATGAGACTTAAAATTTCTAGTTCAGAGGCTCATAATAAAAACCCACCACACACTGATTTGCCTTTTGTTTATCAAAACAAGTTTGGAGTAAGCATTAAAAATATTTTACAACCACATATTTTTGAAATAAGCTTCTCATGTAGCTACAAAAGATTACGGTGCATGGCCAGTTTAAAAATATAGGTCCTCTCTGCTGAAAAAAAATTCTCAGATGTTATTTAAGATGTCAGGAATTACCCAAATCACTTTCAATAGGAAAAAGATGAACATCAGCAACATTGTTAAAGATAAAAACAGAGCGTGGTAATGGATAAATAGGGTATCTTGGGGCTTTTTGTTGTTTCCTAGGTTTTAGCTGCTTTGGAATAGCTGTGCAGTTGGATTTAGGTTTCAATTAATTATCATCTGCTCATACAGAAATCTTTGATCTTAAAGGAGCCCTTCTATTCTGAGTTAAAGCCGTGTATGATAAGAAAACAAAGAACACAAAATCGTGTTGTGTCTTGTTAGCAACACATGAGGGGTGTGAAATCCACGGCCACGGCGCCGTTGTGTGCACGGGGCAGAGCTGGGATTACAGCTGGGTCATCCAAACACGGATCCCAGCAGGAATCACGGGCACAGCATCCAGAGCCAGGGCCCAGTCCTTGGACCAGAGCTTCCATCTCCCCATCTCCTGCAAAGCTGAGCTTGCTGCCACCCCAAGGCTGGAGTTTGGGACCCTGGGAATGCATTATGCAGTGTTAGAATTAAATTCTCTGTTGTGGTTTTATCCAGCGGGTGTTACTGCTCATTCCTGCACCGTGGAAAGGAACGGGATCAAACTGGCTGTACACAGCTCGAGGACAGTGAAGAGTTCCAGGTCGATTGGGTGGGACCTGCTCTACTCTGGAACAGGATTTCCCTATAATCTAAATCAGCAGAGTCCCTGATGCCTTGAGTGGCTACCTAGAAACAGAGACTGGACAGGAGTACGGGAATAAAGGCAGGGATTTATCTGAAAGGTCTTCAAAGGTACCACCCTAGGGAGCCAGAGGCTGCTTCCATAAAATGGATCCCAGGATGGACAACAAGTCACGAGTTCTTCACACTTTTATAGGTTTGGTCCATTTGCATATCAGCATAAATTCACCAATTGAAACTTTAGCTAATGATGTAATTTCTTCAATTTTTCCACCTCTCTAGAGGCCCCAGTTTACACCTTTGGGCCTAGGACAGCCTGAGTGTCCTTGAACAGCAAGCTCAGAGCAGCTTTGTTGTGTCTGTCTGGCCTAGGGGAGCAGCTCACGAGCTACAAGAAACTTCAGGGTTACACAGAAGGCAATACAGGATTTGAAAAAATATAAAAGTTAAAACCCAAGGCATCATCCCAGTTATCCTTTTAATTGTCAGTACTCTCCCGGTTAAAACCTCACAAGACAAAACCCTCTCTCCCCTTCGATCACCACCCCTTCCTTGCACAGATCTTCCTCTAAACCAGTAGAACAAATGGTGTGTAGGGTTAAAAGATGAGCCCTCCAGGCATTTGTACTTTCCTGACAAACAAAGCCACAAAGCTGGAAAAATCTGCCAAAGGAGCATATTTAGTCCAGGCAATCACTTACAAACTATTTCATGCTTTAAAAGTCTTTTCTCTTGCTAAGAGATGTGCACATGAAACAGCCTCAGCTCCAAGACCAGTGGTTTTATTTCCAGCCTGAGATTTCCTGGGCACAAATAGATGCAGAAGAGAGCACAGCTGCTCTGGGCCCTGCAGTAAACCCAGCACTTTGGAGATGCACTGGATGTGCTGGAGATGCACAAATTAACCCTAAATCTCAGCTTTCTGGAGCAGCCAGGGCTGCTGTGGCTTTGACAGACACCCTGGCAAGCACATCCAAGGTTTCTGGAGCTGAACAGGTTCCTGACACCTCCCGCAGAGCCGCTCTGAGGGATGCATTGTTCCATGTCCAACAGCCAGGCACACACCGAGTACCCTCAGAACATCCATCTGAACAACAAGAATGGCTCCTCAGGGCATTTTTGAACAGCATTCAGATGAAAAGGATTGAAAAAAACAACATTCTAAGGGTAGGGCAAAGCCAGGAACAGCAGTTACACAATAATCCAGTTCAAGTGATGGATAGAAGCTGAATGCAAGCCTGAGTTTCAAGAGAAACGATGGATCAAACAAGAGCTGGAAGATTTCCTTTAAAAACAGGCAGGCTCTTCTTCAGTTTGTTTCCCCTGCATTTATTTGGATGGCAACAGGAGCAGGAAAATATACTCACACTATTTTTAAAATTAGAAATAACAGTCAAAAAAAAGGACGAATAGTTTGGCATAACTGCAGGATGCCAGCCCTCATGAACCCATCCCACCAGTGGTTTATACTGCAAGTAGGAAAAATGTGCTAAGGGGAAGTTAAAATCCATGGGTCATATCCCTAAAAATGCATTTATGGAATACTGGAGAACTAAAAAAGTCAAAAAATCTCACCCATCAGAAAACTGTGAGATGCAAAATCAAACTCTGCTTTTAGCTGGGCTCCTTCGAGGTCTTCAGGATTGGTCCTTTTTGGAACACGTTGCTTTGCTGCAAAGCCCAAGACAGGAGGTAGATGATGTGGTTATTACTGTTCAGCACCACTCTGTCCTTTTCCCTTTTCAGGAATTCTTGACAATCTGGCCAGGATCCTGCCCACAGGCTCTCCAGGAGTTCCCCCAGCTGGCACTAGATGGGGTGTGACGCTCAGCATCTTCTGATCATAGACTGATTCGTTCTTCTGGGGAAAGGAGAGTCAATAATGAGAAAACAGCCCAACTGAAACTCTTGGGACAGCTCATTTCAGGAAAAAAACACAGCCAGAACTCTGCATTCCCACATTTCTCTAAATATGAATTTGATCACACTCGCTCTGTCCTAAAGTGGGTGTGGGAATCTCAGGTGAGTGTCTTAGAAATGCGAGAAGGGAAATCACACACTGTTCCTCTCACAACTCCCCATCCCTTGCAAGGTTTCCCTACCAGAAGAATCACCACTGACATTTTCCAAAATCTGAAGGAAAAAGGAGCATGGTTAAAAGTTTTGCTTCAAGCTTTTATTTTTATGATGAAGATCTGAAAATTGGTAAGAAAAAGCAACCATTGCCATAAATCTCCTGGCCTTGAAAGAAGCTGCTGCAGAGAACAACACAAACACAAACACTGAAGCGCAAACACAAAAGAAGCAGCTGAAGAATTTTGGTAAATATTAATGCTCTTATCAGTTCCCAATTCTCCCTCTTAGATCTTTGTACCACCTACTGAAAGATCCCCAAAAATCAGCCCCACACAGAAAACCACATTTCTTCCCTTACCCTTCCCAGACCATCCAAATCTGTTTGAAGCAGAAGAAAAGAAATCTCTCGTTACTTTGAGATCACTCCCCTGTCACGGGAAATTCAAGGAGAGAAGTCACTTTTTGAAATAGTTTTAGTTCTTCTTAGTGATCTGTTCATGGAAATTTAAATATCATTGTAGCAAAAACTTCCATCTGAACTATTTTATTAACAATTTTCCCTTTCAAAAACCTTAAAGAGGGAGAAAAGTTTCCTTTTATTAGTTTTTTAGAAGTTCGTTTGCAAGCATTCTACTTTGTTTTTGAACAAGAAAAACCTAACGTTTACATGACTGCCAGGCCATTTTAATGAGTTAAAGAAAGTGTTTTCTTATAAATTATTCATTTCTTTCCTCTCCTATTTTTTCGTTTCTTTTCTCCTTACTGTATTATATCACTATTCTCTATCTTCTGCAACAAAATCCTTAACTCAAAATGACCACGTTTGATTTTTGACCATAAAAGTACAATAAACCAAGTGATGTTTAGAATACCCCCTGCAATTCCGATGCATTGGATACCATTTCATCCTTTTCAATTCCTTTTTTTTTCCCCTCTGGTGGGAGGATAAAATAAAAAGACTGAAGAGGGAGGGATCTGAGACTGATGAATGTTCAAGAAATGCCCAGTAGCTTTATCTCGTCTGCAGCACTGACTAATCTCACACGTTCCAAGTAAAATATCCAATATTTCCAAAAACCATAAAGGATCTGGCCAGGATAGGAAGAAAAATCCCTGAATCTATCTAATGGTCTATTTCTATCCTGAAGCAGGAGAAATAATAGCCTGGTAATTCCATCCCAGGGAAACAGCAGACTCTATTCTTCCACTCACGATAAATGGATTTATCCCAGCAGTGATTTAGAGCCTTATTGGGACAAACAGAGATGAGGCATTTCAGCCAACGATAAATGACTCCATTGCTTGTGGCTGAGTGGAACAGACTCAAAAACGTTTCCTTCATAAACTCATTATGAGAGAGACAATCACAGACAGTGAAGATTTAACACAGAAGCAGCAGCTGAACAATTGTGGTAAATTTTAATGGCGTTTATCAGCCCTTAAAAACACACCTATCAAACATCCACTGGGCTGATTTTACTTTACAGGAAAGTGATCTCAGCTCCCAGGAGATGCTGAGTGGAATCACTCGCAAGCTTATCTTAGTTCTCTGAAATTATCAGAAGGTGCCTAAAGCTAATAATTAGTGCTTAGACTACAACTTCTTTTCTCTCCCGCTATGAAGATTGTGTCCCGTTTTTTCTGGGGATTTGTGCTTATTTATATTCTAGGAGTCATCTCTTAGGAGAAACACCCCCAGCAGAGTAGAGGCTACACATTGAGAAGGGTCTTAGAATGTCACTGCTAAACTACGTGGGAACTGAGATCCACAGATGCCAAAAGGTCAGAAAAAAAAAGGGCAAAAATCTTGGACATGTTCTTGAAGTGAGGAAATGAAATTAATAGAAGTGTCAAGTCTTGTAAATCAATTTATTATGATGGTCCCTGAGGCTCTCCTGTAAATCAGTTTATTATGACAGTCCCTGAGGCTCAAGGATGGGACATGAAAAGGAAGAAAGCAGCTGAAGCTCCAAAAAACTCGCCCATTATATATTAAATATCAGGGCAATGGAGTGATAAAACTTACACAAAGAGTCCAAAAAAGATGAACAAAACCCCCACCAGAGCACAATTATGGCAAACTGCACATGAACCCAATATCCTGCGAGAAGCAGCTTCATTTGTTGTTGGGCTACCACAGACACCTGTACCTGTATCTGAAACAGGTCACCACGCGAGTCCCCTTGGAATGAAAAGTTCGGATTTATCGCGGTGTCACTACCCTGAAGCAGTTAACACGTGTGTCACCCCCAGCTCAGCCCACAGGAACACACAGAACTGCAGAGAAGCTGTCCCTGGCTTTCTGAGCCTCCTCTGCCAGGTGTTTGTGCATCATAACCAAAGCACTGCAGGAGCATTGCTCCAGTTCAGTTCCTTCCATGGCCTTAGGTCCTTACAGCTACAGAAAGGCTGGAGAAGTGCTCCTGAGTGACTGTCACATCTTCTTCTGAAAATACTGCATTTCAAACCAACATAAACCAGCAGCCTCTATGCCAATCAGTTTAGAAGCCCGTCCTGTGCAAATAAAAGCTCCACTTTTACACCCAAACTGAGAGAGCAAATTTATTTCTATGAGACAGATTAAATTTCTTTGGATTGCTCAAGAAACAGTTGGGTTTTTCTTTTCCTCTCTGTCCCCTGAACACCGTTTTAAGAACTTGACAAAGATTTTTCCTTAGATTTTGCACAGCATCTACAATCCCTGCTTCTTCACATGTAATTTCCCTGTTTGCTAATAAGTGCCCAAACGCCTCTTTGAGACGATCTCCTACAGTCAGACAATCAGAGCTGTTCTAGTTTCTCTGAGCTTCACAGAGCTCCTCTATTTAATTAACTTCAAGTGCTGTATTCTCCAAGGAAGCAGAGGGAGAGTTTATTAGGAGGTGTGATATAAATTACACAGTAATTTGAACAGAGTGGAAACCCGAGACAGTTCGTGTGCAAGAAATCTCTGTCTAGCACACCAACTCCTCGAGAGGCCAAAGGGCACAACTTGGGTTTCCAGCTCTCATTTAAGCCCCCAAGGAAGTGTGATCCCTCAGCATCTCTGGCAATTTGATCCATTAGGAATGCACGCCAAGCCGAGCTCCCAAAGGCTTTGCACGGATTCTTAGAGCTTAAATCAAAATCACCATCCAAAAAACCTAAAAAAACCCACCCACATTTTCACTCGTTGCCTAGGTGAGAAATTCACCAAGTCTCCCCTTTTGCCTGGCAGATTTTAAAGTTGCTTCTGAAGGATCCAACCCTTAGGAGCAGATGAATAACTCCCAGCTCTCTAATTAAGCAGAGGGGCGCTTAACACCCTGGAGACCCCAAATGTTCCAAGCACAGCTCCCAGACAGGAGCAAGTGGATTGGCTTCAAATGATTGCCAGAGTATCATCAGATAATGGCTTAACAATTAAAACGAGCTCCCAGGGAAGGGAAAATGGGTCAAAACAGTCTTCCTCCAGAGGATTCAAGACCACGCCATTCCCTGCTGCTGCTGACACCCAGGTGAGCATCCTGCGGAGCACGGGAATGAAGAGGAAGGCAAATCATGCAAAATTCCCAATTCTTTTTGAAAGCAAGAACTAAAGCTGTGCCTTAACCACCAGACTACCAGCAACTGACTGCTTTTGGGGGTGGGAATCTTTACTTAGGCTGGAGTGTGTAGCAGTCCAAGGCCAGGTTGGACGGGGCTTGGAGCAGCCTGGGATAGTGGAAGGCGTGGAGATGGAATGAGAGGATTTGCAAGGTCCCTTCCATCCCAAACCATTCCAGGATCCAATGATTAATACTGGCAGTAAGAGGCACATTTCAAGGCAGCTCCTTCAACCCTAATTTTAAAAGCAAGCCCTGTTCAATACTTTCAGGAATTACAGAAGTGCACAGGCTGAGCAGAGAGATCAACACACACCAAGGGGAGCCAGGCCAAGTTCCCACCCTGAACAGCCATGAAAAGCAACACCATCAAATCCACATACACAAATTATTCTTCCAGCAATCAGTCAAGTAGAAATACAAAAAGTCTTGCAACATAATATGGCTCCATTTTGGTGCATTCATAAATCCTATCAGCTTCCCTTTTATTAACAAGATTGATTTTAACTGTTGGTATTAACACGACGACAAAATGTAAATGATTTGGGAAGTCTTTCTCAATTGCTATATAATTATGAAGGGGGAAAAATTCTCTTGTATCAGGTTCATTAGTAAAAAGGATAAGCAAATAAATAAATCTATAAAATATTCTGTTAGTTGCCGGGAAACCTCATTGTTGATATGACAACCATGGCACAGAAAACCAGATTACAGCTTCCTCCGGATCTGTGGGGATTCTACATTTTCATTTAGGAAAGTGGTTTCTATCTGCTATGCTATAGTGACACCTACAGAAAATAAACATTTACAGTGGGGGCCATGGGCAGGAATTCGATTAGAGATCATTTTTAAGTGCTGCACAGCCACACTTGTGTGTGCATGCAGTAAGTATTGTTTAAAATCCAGCACGGGGCTCTGGAATTCCACATGCCAGTCTTTTAGGATGCAGTTTATAAACGTTTTCATGGCAGTCATGTCAGCCAGTCATGCTAACAGCAACTTTCCAAGCAAAGCTGGTTATTATAATTGCTGAATCCATGCTGCTAACATGCCTTCAGAGGCAGTGATGCTTACAGTTCTCAAAAGATCAGCACTTTTTTCCCTGTGGTGCTGCTGAATTTAGGGAAAGGAGCATCTCCAGACTCTCCTACTGATTTTGCATTGTTGCACCGACATCGTGCAACTTCTCCCTTGAAAATGCACCCAAGACTTTGCCTCTGCTTTTGCAGAAGGAAGGACTTTCCTTTTTTCTAGACCTCTTTTCCTCAAAATTAAATGCTCTGGGAAGTTCTGGCACAGCTTTGGTGGTGGACAACACCTTCAGCATCAGAAGCCATTTGCAGAACTCTCCTTCATTCAGTATTATATTCTTGACTCCTCAAAGCCTGACACACTATTTCCATTTTCCTTTCCAACCAAACAATGGTAGAACAACCTCCTCTTTTTCCTGTTCTCTTCCTCTAACACTTTTAGATAAGTGCAGTTCAGGGAGAGTTTAATGACATTAAAAGCTTCAGTGAAGAGGCCTCTCTCTTTGAAGGATTGGATAGAAAATCTCGAGTCACTTTAAAAAAATCCTTCATTACATTTCCCAGTACAAAACAAAAATTAATATTGTAATTTATACTTTGTTTTCAGTCAGTGACAGTCCCACAATCAGAGGGGAAAGACTCTTTAAGGTTTCTTCTCCCTCATGTCCAACACTGGGATAAAATCAGGAGCAAACACCTAAAATCTGGACTGGGACCTAAATCTAACACAACAAACACCTCTTGGGGGTGCCTTTATCCACTCCCATGCATTTAACCCATTGCTTTAGGATAACATTTTCTCCACTCACATGACCTCAAGCTGTGTCTGCCCCAGGCACATTTGTTTGTAAACTCTACAGATGACATTTATCTGCACAGATCAGCCACTCTCACCCCTCTGAGCAGAGCACAAGGTTGACACCAGCCTTAGGACTGCCACCATTCCAGGCTGGCTGCAGAAAGCCTCTGTAGAGCTCCCTCTGAGTCTCTGAATAAACATAAATAGTCACCAAAAAAAGTTACCAGCCATTAAAACACTCTTTTATTGCTCCCTGCACTTAAATGTTTATTCAAACTCACCGATGGTTTTTTCTAAGTCAGATGAGAAATGAAAAGACACAATAAGGCAGAAATGTAGTGGTTACTCCTGGAAGAGATCAGGATTACTTCCTACCTCACTCCCCACACAAACTGAACTGGAGAAGGTGGGATAAATATGGAAGATGCAAGGGTATTTTGGATAGACACAGACACCTCCTCTGAAGGAAAGGCAACATTTTTTTGCTGTCACAGCAAGAGTTAAAACCAACTCCATTACTTCTTCCTTAGAAAGCTCCTCACATTCCACCTCCCTCAAATTGCTCCCTGACTTAAGTAATCATCTCCTTCAGGCCCTTAAGCAATGACTGGAGCTGGGTGAGTGAAAACCAAATTTCATCAGCACCAGCCGAGGCAGCACAGGAGAAGCAGAGGTGTTTCTGGCAGCGTATGAAACATTGGCACTTTAGAAAGGAAGGAGGCCTTTCCCACCTGACAGGTTTTTAATATTTTCACTCTGTGTGCCTGAGTGCTGCCCTAGGCATCCCAAAGTTTGCTGCGCGACATCCTTCATTTCAACAATTCCATCAGACGCGGAAGGCAAAAATAAAACACATTAAAAAATATCAAGTCAGGCAAACTTGTGCTCCTGGGGCATCCAAATGCACAGTTCAGTCCAGGGGAGAGCTCTCCCTGAGTGCCACCACTGCTGGTGCAGCCACGTGTCCAAGTGGGTGTTTCTAGAAAAGCTTGGAGGTGGATGTGTCCAAAATTTTTAAGCACTGATGGCACGAGGGGTCCATCCCACGTCAGGCAGGGTTGTCTCTGACAGTGGCTTTTTCATTTACTTCAGCATCTGAGGAGCTGTGGCTGATCTTCTATTGGGTAGCAGAGCTGCCTCGAGGCCCCTTTGTGGCCCCCCCATCACCAACGTGTTGCTGCTTCAGCTTCCATTATTTTCCCAACTTTTTCCCTGTGTTCTGGGTGCCTCGTGCTGCTGAAGGGGCAGGTACAGGTTTTGTCCTCTCCTCATCCTTCTCTGTAGCCAGGACAGAGGTTGTGCAGCATTCTCAAGCAGCAGTGATGAAATAAAAGGTGGGGAATTTGTTCCCGGATATCTGACTCTTGGAGCACACTTTAAATTGATCATATTTGGGTCATTTTAGGGCAGTTTAGCAGGTTATACACGGGAAATCAGAACTTACAGACCATGCTCACGCCTCTGTCTGTGCTGGAAAATGAGCTTCACACTTTAATTTGCTTCCTTTTGCTCTTTGTTTTGAGGCTTCAGACTGAGGATGCTGGAAAGGGCTGGACTGAAGCTCAAGAAGATCTTGGACAATGCTCTCAGGCACAGGATTCTGTGGATTCTCAGGATTTTTGGGGCTGTCCTGAGCAGGCTTAGGAGTTGGATTCGATCCTTGTGGGTCCTTTCCAACTCAGGACATTCCATCACTTTTTCAGGAGCAGGGCTTTCGGGTTTCCTTGTCTGTCTGTGGGGAATTTTCATGTCAGAGCAGAATTTCAACCGGTCCCTGTTCTTTTTATCATTCAAGATAAGAATAGACTTATTTAATTCAGGTCACGTTCCTTCCCTTTATTTCATTTTCTTTTCACAAAACGGAGTCTCAACTTCCATCTCAACACTCAAAATACACCATGAAAATATGCATCACTGATCTAAAAAATGCACATGCAAATTCCCCCTCTGTAATTAATTAAGCCCTAAACATAATTTCATCCCAGGAAAGCCCAAGCACAGCTTTTCACCTCTCCTTTAGGTGCTATCTGGGCATAAACACAACACCAGCCACTTCAACAGTGCATGGGGTGAGAGAGTAGAATTTAGATTTCTGCTCAAATACCACCTTTAAAGTTTAATTTTATCCATTTGCTCAGACACCTCACTGCACTTCAGCTGTTGTACCTGAATATAAAGCACTTCCAAAAGCCTCCCTCTGAAATCCCCCATTTCTGTTACACACAGAAACAGATGCTGAGGCACAGAGAAAGGAGGATTTGTGCACGAGGTCAGGTTAGACACAGAGAATTCAGTATTAGACACCAGCCATAAATCTCAGCTTTCTGAAGGCAAATGTCACACCCACCCCACACCTCCACAGGCCAAAACAACCCTGAAGAGTCATTCACAGACACGTGTGTTTGGCTAGGAGAGAAATCCAAAAATTTATATATAAATAAGGAATATTTTTGGCCAGCAGGGCACCAGGTGAGTCAGAGGAGCTGTGAGGCCAAGCAGGAGCTGATACAGCAGGATCTTCAGGGCAGTGGTAACCCATCCTACCTGTCCGTGGTACCTCAGCACCTCCCTCCATCCACTGCCCCTACAAACACCTCAGCCCAGCCCCAAGCAGGCAGAAGAGGCAAAGGGTTTGAATCTGATGAAAAAGAGCCAGAGCAGAGCCTCCCCTGCATCCTGCTGGCCTTGGCACACCAGGGCCTGGATACTCACGGAACAGAGGGAGAAGATGGAAATACCCGAGCTGGAGCTCAGAGGGCCAGGACCACATTGCAATCACCTACTTCCAAATCCAATCCAAATCCAAATCCAATCACTCCCAAACCTCCCAAAAGAAATTTGAACCAATCAACTCATTTCGTTTGGATTATTAAATCAAGCAAACCCTGCCAATACCATTACCAGGAGCTAAGGACTGTTTCATTTTACAGTCTAAAACAGCAGTCAGCCAGTCAGGTGACCTTGCTTTTCATTTTGCATGCACTGGGACACAACTTCAGCTTCACAGGACAATGGTAGCAAACACCACAGCATGAAAAGCAATTTTCTGAGTGCAGTATTCATCCTACAGACAAAACGCTACCAAAAATCAGGATTCAGTAACTCCAAATGTCTGAAATAAGTACCCAGCTGTTGTGGTGGGCCCAAGATCCTGAGCCAGTCCAAGGGAATCATCCTCCACAGACAAATGAGTGCTCCCAAGATGAAAACAAAAAGCCACAAAATAAAATTGCTCGCAGGTGGCCAGCAGCAAACTGGGTATAAATTGGATTACAGGATTGTCAAATGTAATATCAACTGTTCTCTAGCAAATGGGCAAAGAAGGTCCTCTCCACTCTTCTGTGTGCTCAGGAAACTACAGAAATCACATCCCTGAAAAAAATACACAAATTCTTTATAATTCATTGAATAGCTTTAGATTTGTACCATAATAGAGCACTCAAAAAGCAATGTGAGATAAGCCACTCCTTTAGCTGAGACACAGAGTGTTTCCAGTTACTCAGCTACTGCTAAAAGAAATTATTTACTCTTGCAGAAAGCTGAACACTGGATAGTGAGAAAATTATTTAGCTTCCATTTACTAACTCAAAGTTCTGTCACATGTTGCAGAAGACCATTCTGCAGCTAATTTTCTTAATTTTAGATAAATTTCAGCTTCAGTGCCTGCCTTAAAACCCCCAGTATTTAAAACACTTATCCGAATGTTCTGTGCAAGCATTAAGCTTTATTGGAGGAATAAGAAACTACACAGCAAATTTCCCCCCAAATTTACCAACTTCTGCTGAGGAGGGTTTCATTCTTTCTTTCTCAAACTGTGCCATTCTTGATGCTCTGCAGTCTCATTTTCCACAAGCATCTTTGATCAAAAGCATCCAGATGTTTCCTTCTGGCTCTGCCAAGTGCCAGATTTCACATCTATGTGAAGTCATAGAAGTTCTGAAACAAAACAGGAATTTTATGAGCATTATACAGTCAGTCTTCAAGGAATCTCAGGAGTCATTTGCCTCATCCCATGGATTGGCTGCATTAAACCTCTCCTAAATTTAATTACATTGCTAAACAATGGAGCTACCATGGCTTTTACAGCCAACACAGCTGGAGCCATAAAAAGGTGAATTAGTCACATCCTAGTCTAAGGACCAAGGGGGATCTCCTGCCAGACACTGTCTTTAATCAGCTTAGCAAAGTCTTAATGTGGGGTTTTAATTGCTGCCTCTCATTAGGTACAATGACTTGAAAGAAAAGCACTGATGGAGAGAGAAGATCCTTTTAAACTAAAAATGCTGTTTAGAAATAAATACATCTCTGACAGCCAAATTAAAATCAAAGTTAATCTGGAAGTGGAACGAACTTTCCCACTTGACTCTTAGAGCAGCAAGGTTATGGAAGCACCTCCCAAACATGCTATAAATGGCAAAAATAAATTCAACAACAACAACAACAAAATAAAAAAAAATCACATGCTGCCTGCAAAATAAGGCCTTTCATGGAGAATTTTCTTCCCAACCAGGCAGAGAATTTGAGTTCTCCTGCCACCATTCCATCCCCAGAGAGCTGTGCACTGCACAGTGGCCTAACTCTGCTCCATAAGGAATTCAGAGTGTGGCAGCCTGGTTGCCACTCAGCCACGTGTCCAAGGGAATACAGTGCTCATGTCCCAGTAAATTCACAACTCAGCCATGAATTTGACTAGAGTTCCTTCCCACCCACAGCCAGTCATTCATTTATCAATATTCCATTTCCTATGTCCCACAAGAATTTCTGCAAGCTCCCACAGCCAGGTTTAATTAGAATATTCTGAGTCATTTTGCATCAGCAGCAAATTGTCACCTATTTACCTCCTTTTCCAGCCCACATTTGTTCAGGCCTTGGAATTGGCCTCCACATGGAAACCTGTCCTTCAGTTCCTCTTCTTTTTTAATATATTATGAATGCCTAAAAAGTCTGATTTTTAATCTGATGCTTGTTCAATTTCCTAAAAAGCTTTCATATAATTTTTAAGAGGCTTTTTGGAAAAATCTTTACCTAATATGTAAATTATGTCATCCACATACTTGCTAACTTCTCCTAAAATCTTCCAGGTGCTGTTTATCTTCATCAAAGTTACAGAGATAACTCCCCAGCATATGTTTGTCCATTCCTCTGAGCACCTTATTTGTTTTATGCTGTACTAAGTCAGATCTGAATTCAGCTACACACCAAAACAAAGGCTGCTGTAAGAGTTCCTCCCTGCTGTTCCCTCTGCACCCAGGCAGACCTAAGTGGTGTCCCACAGCAGCAGGCTGGTAATTTCACATTTTAATTCCCTTACAAGTATTGTGTGAAGACCATCTGGTCTTTGTGCAGTGTTCCTGCTCAATTTATTGATTTGTCTCAAAACTCGAGGATGCTGAAGAGAAGAAAGCTGTTACAAAGGTCAACCCAGTCCAACAAGCCCTACAGTAAACACCTTTTGCAAGCTCGTTTACCTAGAAAAACTCAGCTACAGATGTGATGCCTGGTTTTGTGGGGTTTTGCCATCGTTCTGGCTGGGTTATGTGAAGAAACAGGAGGGAATCTGACCAAAGTCATAACACTAAAGCTGCTCTCTAGCCCAAAATCATGCTACAAATAATTTACATTTATTAAGCCATTTACATTTATACACACACCAGCTGAAAACACATGAACACAGGGTTAAGCATCTATAAACACATCCTTGCTCTTGCAATATGTAATCTTTCCATTTTAAATCTAATTCCCCTATAAAAAATAAGCAACAATCCCTCAGTTTCACACACACTCTCTGCATCTGTACAATTAAACTTCCTCTGCTTTTTGTCTCTGTTTTTCCTTTCCCAGCTCCCCTCATTTTCTAAAACATATCCTGGAACCCAAGTTCACTTTATTAGGGCTTTGTCTACTGGATGCTGCATTTCTAATAAGCTAAAACAAGTAAATCCCCCTCACTGGATGGAAAGGGACACACCTGAGGTAGGATTGATACAGAAGAACCATGCTGTGTGCATCCTGTAGGAGCTTTTAGCTCCTGGCTGCCACGAAGAACAGCAATTGAGTATTTGGGTTTCCTGAGCTGAGATGATCCCAAGTGTTTGGGAGGGATGAGCAGGATCCCTGCTGAGGGCTGCCTGCCAAAGAGGGGCCCTGATGGACAGAACAAGGGCTGGAGCCAGGAGCCTGCTGAGGGACAGGTCAAGGTGCTGCTGAAGAGCAGGGAACCAAATAAAATCAGGAGAACCTTCCCCTGGCTGCAGCAAGGGCTGGGCCGGAGGAAGAGGCCTGGATACCTCAGTCCTGGAGACCAGAAATTTCTGTAAAAAGTGCCAAAAGCAGAAAACTCACCATTAAAGTCCATCTCTGCTGTGCAATCAGCCACAGGTGTTTGTTGTCTCCTCTCCTCTCCCTCCACGAGTTCATTACCAGCTGCAGTGGCAAGGACAAGAAGATAGGAAGGACAAGAAGCAGAGTTTGAGGAGCAAGGACTGAACGCCTCCTGTAAGAGGATACAGGAAAAGGAGAGGGAATTGCAAATGCTCATTTGCTTTATCTTGCAATAGATTGCACCTTGACTCGCACTGCTGGAAGGAGAGGGAGCCAGGCTGGTTGGAGAACATGGAAAGGGAGCAGAGGAGAACGTGGGAGGAAACTGGGCCAGGTCTCAGCGGTGTCCAACACCCACAGCACTGCTTTGCACAGGAGATTTTGGCAACAGGGATTTATTCAGAAGCCAAGGTAAAAGTCTGGCTGTTTACTGTCAAAGAGGATTCCTGAAAAAGCATTTCTAATTAAACCACCACCTTCACTAAGCAAAACAAAACCAGCTACAACACTCCTCAGTTATCTTTTATTTCATGTGAACCGCAGAATGGAGCAGCTGCCACATTCAGGTGACAATTTGGTTGACGTTCTGACACATCGTTCACACTCAGAGCATTGTTCTTCTCTTGGAAGCAAACAGATTTTGCTTTAAATAGCCCACTCCATGCAGTGATACTTGCAGGCACAAAGCCTCGGGTGTCATTCATGAAAAGAAACGCTTAGCTGAGTTGTGAATTATAAGACAACAGAATCTGAATCAAAATAAAGAGTCAAATACTGAGTGGATGCCACCAAAAAGAGACATTAAACTTTTTTTTTTTCTTTAAATTAAGATGAAATAGCAAAAGCAACGACAAAGATAATTAGAATTTTCAGCATGTTTTTTCCTCAAGCACTTGTTGAGCCCCTGGAAACAGTCACTGACATGAGTGAGACAGGCACCACCACCCAGCTCGTGCTCTGCATCCTGAGCTGCAGTGCTGCAGGGGCTGCAGAACTCTTGGAAACAGGAAAGCTTTGCCAGTGGAGGCTTCACTCATGTCCAATTTAGCCTCCCCATAAGAAAATAAATGCTGCCAGTAACAGGCATCCAGCTCCTTTATGCTATTTCTGTCAGGAAAAGAAATTCTAAGAGTGTTTCTTTGTTACAGTTAAATTAAGTTTGTGCCTATGTCCATATTTAATGTCTCATTTTGACTCAAATCCTGCTGTCCAACACTGAAATCTTACCGTGCTTTTGAAAATCACTCCAAATTGACAAAGAGAACATTCTCACCTGAAACAAAGCTCATAACAAGCCTCACAAGGCTTAGTTCCCTTCCTTTGCTTATTTACATTCACACAGAGACAACTCAGGAAATTAGAAGACATTTTTAAAGGTGTTTTAACTGAAGGCCTGTGGATACAAAATTGCTGCTTGCAAGAACTTTTCTTGCTTCTTTCCTATCCCGTGAGAGACTTCTCTCTCTCACAAAAGATATCAGTAGAGTTTTGTAAACTATGGACACCTGCGAGTTGTTTTTAGTACAAGTAGAGAAAATATTTTGCATATAGTTTGACCAATCACCCCAGAGGGGTGGTTAGGAAAGTGACCAATTAAACCATGAGAAAATTATCCTATAAAAGAGCTGTAAAATAATTAAATCAATCAATCTCGCTGCACATTTCCTGCCTGCTGCATCTCTCTCCTTCTCCACTCCAGGAAACGGCGATAAGCAAACTACAAAGGCCCGTTACCCTTTGGGGAAATTGAGACTTTCAGGACAGGGTCACACAACAACAGCATTGGGAATAGAACTGGAGCTCCCAAGAGAAGAGCAACAAACCTGCTCATCCCTTTTAGCCTCTCCAAGACCATTATCCACAGAATCATGGGATGGTTTGGGTTGGAAAGGATCTGAAGCTCGTCCTGTCCCACCCCTGGCACAGCAGGCACACCTTCCACAGCCCAGGTTGCTCCAAGCCCCACCCAAGCTGGCCCTGCTGCCTGTTTTGGAGGAAGAACACAAAGGAGATGCCATTCGGGATTCAGAGTTTTTCCAGTGGAGCTCCTCCCCCTCCTTCCCAATAGATTTTACCTGGAAAGGACACCTGGCCCTAGACATCTTCCCTTCCTTCCCTGGGTGAACTGTTAATAAACACCACGGCCCTTACTGAGCTGACTGCTGCCTTTCCAGACGGCAGGAGCGGGATCCCAGCAGGAGCAGGAATGGCTGCAGGGTTGTGACAGCCATGTCCCCGTGCCTTGGCAGACCATTTAGCACCCCTAATA
The DNA here is from genome assembly GCA_013397175.1 of Platysteira castanea. Taxonomy (NCBI): domain Eukaryota; kingdom Metazoa; phylum Chordata; class Aves; order Passeriformes; genus Platysteira; species Platysteira castanea. The sequence continues at coordinate 283,391 of VYXC01009752.1, forward strand.
CCTCGGAGTGGCCCACAACTTTTGCTCTGCGTTTAAACTGATCAGCTTCTGAGGCTGCTTTGGCTTCTGAGACCAGGGTTTTTCGATGACACGCTGAGAGCACAGCTGTCTGGGCAAGTAATCTGCAACTAATAAAACTCTGCAGTTATTTCTTTTTCTGATATTTGACTAAATGGGGGGGGAAAAAAAAAGCTTTTGTTGAGCAGCAAGCATTCTGTTTTGTTTAGAAAATTGTCAGGAAAGCAGCCTCATCATTCTTCAGCTGCCTTATTAAATGTAGATGCCATGCAAAGCAGTCCTGATAAACACCCTGCAGCCAGATCAAAGTCCTGGAGTGAAAAATATCCCCCACTGTTGTAAATTGTCTGTCTGGTGTGATTTTCTAAGCACTCCCCACATGCTGTGCCACGAGCCAGGTCCTAGCGCTGCCTCACAGTCCTTGTTCCTGCAGCTTTACGTTGTAGGAAGGATGTAAACACGAGAGATGTTAATGCAGGAGTTGAACATCCCGATTTGTACAGGTTCAGTACAAAATGCTTGAGGGAAGAGGAAGCAAAATGGTTTACTTGGAGATTATTGGTATATTCAAAGCGTTGTACACACGCTATATAAGCAAACTCATCAACTTTCCCAGAATTACGCTGCCAAATAAATTCAGGTAGAAAGATTAACATGAAAAATATTCTCTAGGAAGCTATTTTGACTTTCCAAACAGGCATCACGCAGCATAAGGAACGTTATGTGGTGATGCTCATCCAAGAAAGTTAAGCAAGTTTTAATTTGTACTGCAGAAGGGAATTGCAGATAACTATAAAACACTGTCTTTTGAAGTGCTGCACATTATAAATGTCTGGTAAATTATGAAAAGATACTTCATGTCCCCAGTGCAATTCAGAAAAAATAAAGGGTAACCATCACATTCCTGTATTGGTTTTTGATGAAGTGAGCAGCACTGGAAACTCCTCGGAACACTAAATCTTCTCTTTCATGCAGTTTGTAAAACATCAGGATGATTTCCAGGACCCTTTAAATCCAAGTTATGGTCTAATTTCAAAGATTTTCCATGAAAATAGGTTCCTGCCAACCAGGCCTAAAAAATTCTTAGTAAAATTAAAGCTGGCTTAACAAAAATAATAACTCTGAATGTTATTTATCCTTATTGTTAACCTGCCTTTACTTTGGCCTGGGCAATGGTGTCCTGGTTGAACCAGTCCTTAAACCTGCAGCCTATTCCTGATCTAAGCAGTTCTTAATCAGCAGAAATCAGCTGAAATTGCTTAAATATCTCTGCCAAAAATGAAAACAAGGAAAACTATTCCACACAAAGCAAATTATTGGCTCCAGCCATCCTGCCTTTCCTACAAACAGAGCAAATTCTAACCTATTTGATTTAGCAATGATTTAGGATGGTTTTTTTCATTTAGGATGTCTTTCCATATTGGCTATGCAGCTTTCCAGCTTGAAAGCTGAAAAATCTCATCAGCTTGCTTAACACTGACAGGGAAATTGAAGTTTGATGCTGTACCCAATCAAAATGGAAAATGTTGTGGGGCTTTTTTCCCATTCCCATCTCAAACCCATAATAGGCACAAATCCACAGAGGCTGCAGACTTCTCATCCCTGGCAGTGCCCAAGGCCAGATCAGACAGGGCTTGGAGCAACCTGGGATAGCAGGAGGTGTCCCTGCCCACGGCAGGGGTGGAATGAAAAGGTTTTTAAGGCCCCATCCAACCCAAATCACTCCGTGATTCCATGAAATTTCAAAGCATTCCCCAGCAAGGAGTTTGGAAAGGGAAATAGAGCCACAAGAAGACCATTTTTACATCCAGTTTGAGTTTTTCCCACTTTTGGCTACGCCACAAGAGGGAATATTAATTTCTAACCACTCTCTTATTAAACACTACACCTTCCTGCATGGGAAATATTTGTCTGCCTACAACAAAGCTGAAGATTTTATTTCCACCCACATTAATCCTGCAAGCACTGCAAATAAACACAAGGAATTTAGACAGCAAAATGTGAGACGTTGGCCTGACAACGACAATGCTTCCTAGCAATGAAGTTCTGCACGTCTGGGAAGTTATTTTAGTAGTTATAATACAACTTTAAACAAGAAGAGATGGACAGGGGGTTGTAAAATTTGGGTAATTTAAAAAGGCTTTAAAGCAGAAGTCAAGCCAGTCACCAGCTCACCCTGGGCTCAGAGTCTGTTCCCTGTACCAGAACATTTGTTTGAAGATTATTTCCTCAGCTCTCTCTTTCTCAGGCAGTTTATTAGCCTGAACCCTGTGTCCTACACCTGAGGAAGTTTATAGCAGCTGAAAGATTTTGGAAATTATTTCCAGGAGCTCTTCTCTTAACAAACCATGCCCAGGAGTGCAGCTCCTGGCACTCCAAGCCCCTGTCTCCAAACCCTGGCTGTTCCACTGACTGAGCAGGGGCAGGCACTGGGATCCATTACAGGGATGAGCAAGGACTCTGCATTAGGGAGGACATTTTATAAAATGGATTCCAGAGTCACTTAAACAGCAGCAGCAACAATGTCACTGAGAACAGGATGTGCTTTTTCACTGGCAGGCCTCCCACAGGCTTTATCAGGAGCAGAGAGGGGCTGTCCCTGCATGTTCTAACATTTCATCATCCACATTGAAGCCATTTGCATGATCTGTGCTGAAGGGGAGGCCAGGAGATTTGCTTTTTACCAAGTAGTAAAAAGTAGGGAAAAAAAATCAGAGCCCTTCTCTCTACTCTCATTTTGACCTTCCAAAAAAAAATACACAATAAAAGCAACTTGTCATCATTTAAATGGATACAAGCCCTAAAAGTCACCTTTAAAATGCAAAAACCAGACAGGAAGGAAAAAATGGGGAGGGTTTGGCAGAAGAGGAAGGGTTGTATCTATACCTGCAGCTCTTTCTGTTCTAAAAACTGTTGTCATAACTCCTTTCTCACCTGATCCTGAGGTCCAACATGGAAAGATCAGGTCACCTCACCTGCAAAGAACACGTGGCAGAATGAGTCTTTAACCTTCATTAAGAGTTTGGCCAAGAGAGAAATAACCTGTGCAGGCCCAGAGACTGGAGTTAGGCCAGATGATGCGGTACCTCTCTGCCTCTAAAGCTGCTGGGATTTTAAAATAAAAGCTCTTTGTTCTCTCTGTTGTGTAGTGGTGTTCTTATTGTGACCATAAAAACTGGTTTTACAGCACTAACAGCTAAATGCAAATAACAGCAGCTGTGTTTCAAGCAACATATGATGTATCTATTTGATAATTTAATAGTAAGTCTAATGTAATATAAGTGGGAAAATTGAATATAGTAGAGGAGAAAGTATATTTGTATTTGGCAAGCTCCAGTAGCCAGACAAAAATAATGCAACAGAGCATGATTTTTCCAGGCTGTTTCTGAGCACTTTTCTTAAAGCGCTCACATTTTTCAAACTGAGCCACATTCAATTAACTTCTCTTCAGGTTTCCCTGTATAAATGGCTCAAACTCACAATAAAAAACATAAAATAATCGTCAGGGCTCTGGTGCAGAGGCAGTGTTGGTGGGAATGGTTTGTGGGCACCACATCATGGGCCACTGTACTTTGAGAGGTTTTCATTCCTCTGTCTCAGTCATTTCTTTATCCTCCCAAAGAAAAGATTGCCAAATTTACAGCCCTTTAATTCCAAACTCACAACGATCACCTCTCCATCTTCATGCAGATGTTTATTTAAGAGTTCTGCATCCACTGCCATTATTTTATGGCACAGAAGAACTTGCTACAGCAGGGAATCGTGGAAGGCCTCTCCCAAGAGAGTAAAGAGCTCCTTTAACCAAAAATCAGCACATCTGCAGTAAACTTAGCACAGGGAAGAACTGCAGCAGACAAAGGAAAACAATAAAATGATGGAGTTTTATACTATTTCATCCTGCAAAATAAATTTTAGAAAAATAGTAGAAGCACCACAAGAAATGCTGCCCCAAAAAAAAAAAAAAAAAACTAAAAATTATGTTTGTATTCTTCAACACAAACACTGGATAATTGGTGTTGCATTATGTTCAGAGAAATACATGATAGACACACACTGGGCCGAAGCCTGAAGGATTTGCTGAGGTGTTTTTGTTAGGTTTGGGGTTTATTTCCAGACTTTTTAGTTAAACTCAAATAGAATCTAATTCTAACCTAGCAAGGTTTCACAGTTCATTCTGCTGAATATTTGTTCCTTAGCCTCTCTGTTGTAGTTCCTTTGGAAATCAGCATTTGGAATCCCTCAGTTTTACTGAAATAAATCAGTTTTTCTATGAGGCTCTTTACATCTCTCAGTATATGGAAAACTAGTTTTGTTTTTGGAGGCTTCCATTTCTTGGGCTTGTTAACTGATCTGTATTATTAACATAAAACAGATTATTATGTTTCCATCCCTTACCAAAAGCATAAGCATATTAAGCAACCTAATTAATCCTAATTAACTAGAAAGTCACGGAACACTTCTCTTGACCAAAACAATTTAGAAATGCCCTTGTGTTGATGGCTTGCAATTTGCAGAATTCATTTTTGAAATGAAAAAGACAGATGTATTTGTCTCTGATGCAAATGGTCTGGATAAATTAAAACTAATTGGGTTTATGTGTTCCTGATAATTAAATGTAAGCTGTATTATGATGGAGGAAAGAACAACTTTTAATTTTTATAAATGAGATGCAGCAAATGACAGGATCTTAAAGTCTCTTAAAGGGTAACAATGAAATGGTAAAACAGAGCTGTGCTCTGGAGCAGGGAGCAGAGACCTTTAGGGTGTTTGCAGTGGAATTCATGCCTTCTGGCTGAAAAGAAACATCAACAAGAAAACCTCGATTTTCACTGTCCAACCTCTGCACATCCTCGTGAGCAAAGCCAGCTGAGAAAGGACTTCACGGGGTTTCTCTGACTTGGAGGAGTGGCCCTGCTACATCAAAATAACAAAGGCAGGCAGCCAGCCTGACAGCAGCCAGCTGAAATACTTCAAGGACTCCCAGGTAAGCTGGGCTGTACTTTGAGCACAGGAACAAGGCATTTCCCAGGATTTATGTTTTATAAAATCAGGTTACCAAAAGTTAATGCACACAAAAAGACAGACTCACCCCAGAAGCTCCAAAAAATAAACTGATCTTTCATCTTCCCCCTCCTTCTTTTCTCTCTCTCTAAATGGACTGGAAAGACGATTTTTCAGTGCAAATCCCTTGACACCTGGGCAGGGATCAGGCCTTCCTACAATAGGTACAGCAAGAAATAAAACCTAAAAGAAAAAAATGAACATCATCATTTGTCCATTGCATTTGTATCAAGAAATCATGGAAGGGTTTGGGTTGGAAGGCATATTAAAGATCATGCAGAGAATTACATTAAACCACGTTCATAATAATAAACAGCTTTCAACCTTTCAACACGGGATTGTAACAAATGTATCACAGGACTGCATCCCTTCAGATGCTCTTCTTGGTCTTCTAGTCAGGATATCAGTTCCACCACTGTAACTTAAACAGAGGGGGGGAAAAGCACTACAAAACATCTTCAAATGTTTTAAATCAGGAGTAAAAAACTGAGATATGAAAATCACCACTGCCTAAGCAGAGATCACTGAGGCATTGAAGGGAGCTTATTTTTAGCCCAAATTTTGTCAGAGGTGTTATCAGAAGCATTTTTTTTTTTTCCATTCAAGCAAAAGGGATGGGAAGGGAAAACTTTGGAAATCAGATGTTGAAAGCACTCAGTGACTTTCTGGTTATCTCCAACAAGCCCAAATTTAAAGGATTACCCTGACTGCTGAGGGCTCGAGGCACACACTGCAGTAGCAGCTGCTTCATCAGTTTTCCTGTTAAAAAAGGTTGGGAACAGCATGGAAGCAGCGAGGCTGTCTGTGCCAGGGAAATGAGTGTAATAGGAATATTTGGACAAGTAACTGAAAAAGAAAGGTTATATTGATGAGAGAAAAGCACTGGCCTTCATCTCCGAAGCAGAACACCTGCTTTGTGATTTTATTCTTCCAATTTCTGACAAAGAACTGCTGTAATAAAACATCAATATATGGTAAACTCTATAAAGAAAACCGAGGTGGAAAATGTGCCCTCACCTTAAAGACAAGAAATGAGGCAGGAAATCAAATCAATGGTCTGTTCAGCCTGATGGCTCTAGTTTGTATGAATTAGGGTGGCTGAAGTACTTTTTCCTGTAAAAGGAATAGTTGAAAAGATTACAGTGTTGTCTAATATTAGTGCAGAGCTGATGGGGGTGCAGATAACACAGCAGAGTCCTGGGGCGTGGGGAGAATCCAAACCAGAGTGTGTTTAACTGCCAGAAAGCAAATAGACTGGAATGTTTCCCCTGATCCATTAGTGAAGGGCACCTGCCACCTCTGAACGCAGAAAAGCAGAATTTAAAGCTTCTCTTTCTACAGGAAAGTTCCTGTGGACAACAATTCCCATGAATTTTAGAGCCCTGCCAGGCAGTTCACCCATAAACGTTTAAGAACAATTGTCAGACAAAAGCTTTTAATTGATCCCACTTTGACAACTTCCCAACACAAAAAGATAAATCTTTGCTGTTGATACACCTGTTTTATCAAAACTAGGGGAGAAGGAGGAAGTTTTCCTTAAAAACCACAGTGGAGGAAACTGATAAAAGAAGGAAAAAGTCAGGGGCATGAAGGGAAAAAGAACTTTAAAGCTAAGCAAGCTGCCGTGTCTGAGAATCCTAAAGATATTACCAAGAGATACCATTTAGGTAATTTCAAAGCCACTCAATTACTGGGTACAATTAAGCATCTCTTCAAAAAAACAGGAAGCCCCCAAACTCTCTTCACATCAAAGCACAACGTTGGCCAGGTGACCTTTTACAGAAATTATATTAATTGCATTAAACCTTACACTTTTTGGGGAGGAGGAAGAAAAAGGCTTTTTATACAACACCAATGCAGCAGGTTCAAAAGGACAGCTGGGGCTCTTGGTTAAAATTAAAACCACCCAAGATGATTTTTCAAACTGCATTTCCTCTTTGTTCTTTTAATTATCAAAGGCCTGTAAGGCAGTACTTACAGCACAGCTGAATTTGGCTGGACACAGATCCCTCTGAACTGGAATTTCAGAGCAGGAAAGAAAAGGGAATTCACTCCCAGTTGATTCTGAGCAGAGGTTTGCTTTAGTCTGGGCTCCCTGCTGGAGTTTGGAAGGAAGGAGTGAGGCAGGAGTAGTTAAATGTACTGTGGAAAACTTAACTTATTCTGTAAGGTGCAGGGACTTTTATAAGTCCCTTATAAAACATGTGACAAAGAGTGCTTGACCTTAGAGACTCCTCCTGTGCATCTCACCACAAACCTGATCACACTGAGACCTCAATTTATCCCATTAATACCCCTGGTGTGGTATCTTTCAGCCTGCCAACATAAAACCACAGTTGGAGATACAAAATTCCATCTGTAGGCAAGAAAACGTGCATTGAATAAAAAATAAAGAATAAAACAATCCTAAAAAAACAGCAGCACAAGACCAGTTCTTTAAGTCTGTTATTGCTTCAGAGTAATAAAAAAAACCCAACAAATCAAGGTATTTTCAGGAAGTTTTATTGACAACTTTACAGAATATTCCTTAGCAGCACTTTAAACACCTCTTGATCTTCTTGGTTCCATACAAAGGTAGAGACTGAACTGAGTTTTCCATGTTCACTGCAATGCCAGAACCTGCTGTTTATCCTCCAGAATTGCTTCCTCATCATCCATTTGCTCTTCATCCCAGTCCCTTAAAACAAACACAGCACAGTGATTTCCAGCACCCCAGATTCCCCAAGTTCTCAGCTTTAAGCCCTGCTGACATATGTTCACATATGTTGAGCTAAAAGGCACAAAAATAGCTTTTACTGGAGGTTTTTTCAGTGCACATCATGTACAAACTACTCTGATTCAGCTTTTCCCCTCAGTTTTTGTCACAAATCTCTGAATCAGCTTGAATCACACAGCACGGAGTTCACTTCAGTGTCTCACTGACTCCTGCTGGTGCTGAGATCCCAGTAAAAAACCAGTGAGACAAAGAACTTTGGGAATTTCCTTTATTCCAGGCATCTCCTCAGGGTCCAAGGCAAAATAACAGATATATGGCAAGTTAAAGGTTATTGGCTCACCTGCTCACAACTTTTCAAAGGTACCTTACAGCCCAAGAATCCAGATGATTCTTAAGAGATTTACTTAATAAACCTCAGTGCTAATGCATTGAAAAACCCCCAATCCCAAATTCATCATTTGGAGTCTCAACAGCAAAATACATCCCTGAACTCTGAGCTGCCTGGAACACCAAGGCACCACCCACGTCATGCTGACATTTGTAATTAGCACATAATGCACTGAGGCTGGTTTTATTTCAGTTCTGCCATGGTTGGCATCTTGAGTAACTTAAAACATCATAAAAACACACCCAACAAGTTGAACATACCCAAAAATATCAAATGTGTCATGGTCTTTCAGCTGCAGGGTGTCCTGGAAATCTGCATTTCCATGGATCTTCTCCCAGCATCTGCTGGAGGAGGTTCCATCTTCACAAGTTAAGTCGTATTGGTTTTCAGGGCCTGAAATGTTTTAGGAGCAAATATGAACAAAAAGATGCAGGACCTACACTATCAGCTTGAAAAAAATTCACAGCATTGACAACAACTTGCCATTAAAAATCTCAAACCAACTCCAGCTGATGAAAAATATCACTACAAATTAAGATTGCACTTTGCGATATATTTGTAACTTATAAATTCACAACCTCATACTTCAAAAGTATCTTTTGAAAAAGAAATCTATGATTTAAGTGTTCTGCACAACACCACAAATTTTGTGTGAGGGGAGACACTGTGAATGATTGCAGAAAGCTCCAAAGGTTGGTTCCTTTTTTTTTTTAATTTAAACTAACATGAATAAAATATAGACACTTTCCAATATTTTCCCGGGATTCAAAATTGACAGCTTCGATTTCTGCACACAGCATTATTTAAATTAAAATGTCAACCCGGTTGCTCATGATGTGAGAAGTAATGTAGAGCTACATTTCTTGGGATGGAGACAGTTGAAATTGAGAAAGGTAACAAAAAAGTCCAGATGCAGTTATTACTTGTGTCCCTGTTTCTTAGAGTTCATCTAATCAGACTTACTTCAGTAGCAGGAAGAAATCCTTTATTAGATCACTCCCAGATTGTAACAGAGACTGCCAACACACAAATACAGAAACTTCTTCTAGAGAGTTTATTCTCTAAATATTCAAGCTAAGAGGGGAGGGAAGGGGCAGCAACAGGAGTAGAAACTCAGCACAATAAGAATTATAGGTGATAGCTAAAAAGAGATAAATTTTTAACTCAAAAAGCCATTCTCACAAAAAAGTAAAATACAAACACAAATTAAGATATAAAAAATGACAAATTCAACAGAATCATCCCAGCCAGAATGTCTCCATTTTCCATAATGAAAATTAACCTAGGCAGGACCTCAGCTCTGTGGCTGTCCCTACCTGGGCACGGCCTCCAGGCTCCCATCAGAGCAGAGAGTTTATGCTGAGCCTCCAAAGCATTTGCAGCTCTCTTCAGTTGACTTTCTAAGACACCTCGAACTACAGACTCATCAGCATATTCACTTAAGCTCCTTTCAGAAACCCACTGCCCACCTCCTGAAATCAAACATCATTAGAGGAAACTATTTGCAGGTTTTGTGTTAGCATTTACTCTTCCTGTATTTGCTGTATTTAATGTGTGAATTAAAGAAGCCATGCAACAAGTTTTTACACATCTATAACAGACTAAAACTTACTTTCAAGTGATAAATTTAATCAGATTAATGATGTTCACTTCTTTCATATACACCACGAAAAGCAATAGGAACCTCTTGGAACCAAATTCTCAGGGGATATATTTATCTAAATAATTACGTAAATTTATGGCACTGGATTTCCTCAAGGTAGGAAGTTTATTTTATCCTTGCCCAGCACCATTTGTGTGGCATGGCTGTCACCCTGAAGTGACTCCTAAAAGCAAGCTGGATGGAAGGGAACTGACAAAAGATGATAAATATGTATATTTTTGAGGATTTAGTCACACAACAGTACCTAGAAAAGGGATACTCCTGTCCCTAGGGCTGGAGGCAGCACCCAAGGAAGAAGGTGCCTCCAGCTTCCCTTCTTTAGGGTTTGCACCCACAACAAAGAAACCTTCAAGTCCCCGGTACGATGTAGAAGCAGATTTCTGTCTTTTGGCTACATCCTGCAACTTGAATAAAACAGAGAGATTAGAAACAGGAAAGGAAACAGGAAGCTTTATAAGTTGCCCTTGCAAGTTTAGATTAATGAAATGCTTATTTCATAGAGCTCGGACTGATTTTGACAGCCTGCTGTAATGTATCTTCCTAAGGATGATGTTTTTTCTCAAGATATGCTTTAAAATCCCAAAAACTTCTCATGTTGTGAGAGTTTGAGTTTGTTCTTTCACTGTGGACATGAAAAGCAGTTTTCCTTTGTGTTCACTTCTGGGTACATAAAGGAAGGTAATCACTGTTTAACAACGACTCCAAATTGATGTCCCAACCTTTTCTATGATTTTTTGCTTTTAATTTTATTTTCAGCAAAAGAACATCTGAACAATTTGTTAGATAAGACTAGCTACAATTTTCGGTCGTTCAGGCAAGAGGTGAAGTAATGTTAATACAAACATGGGAAGAGCTGCTCCTCCAACACCTTTGTTTTACGTCTGAGTTTGTTCTCTTTTCTTTTTGAACATTAACAGAAAACTGGCAACACAAAGTGGACACTTTCATCCCCTACATCTCAAATATGGTAGGCAGTGACAATCCCCTAAATCTAAAGTGGATTAAGCAACATCCTTTATCTATTTAGCAATTAAAGACATAATAACTTACTGTCAAAGACCTTGTAATTACAGGCAAGACCAAACTCGGACTGTGGCAGGCACTGCCCAGTTCCTGTGGCTCTCTCCTGCTTTCCTGCACTGGTGCCTCAAGGAGATCCTTGTTGCTCATCCGTTCAGTCTCCACATCTTTGCTCGCTGCTTCAGTGGGGTTAGAGACCTCCTCAGGAAGGGCACAGGAGCTCAGGGATGATCTCACAGCCCTGGGTTCAACAGTCTCCTCCTGCACTGCATTTATGTCAAGATCACTGCAGACAATCAGTTTTTCTACAAGAGTACAACAAAACCATGAATAGCAATATTTGTAACAGAAATTAATAATAATTATAACCTGCAAGTCCACTGTTTTCTTCATGAACTTAACATACAAACCCTCCATTAAAGCTAAAGAAAGGCAATAGTAGAAATGTCATAAAATTTCCTTAAAAACATCATAAGGTTAGAAATCCATCCTATCAGGATGAGAATGATTCTGTAAGTTGGTTTTCTTTATTATACATATTTATCACAGTGCTCACACAGCCTGTCAAATTGTAATCAAATCAAATTGTGATAGCCCAGAGAATGGTACATAATTTAATGACCTGTAATTATTTTTCAGACCACTGCAGTTGACTACCACATCCTATATGAGAATGACAGACTGGACACATTTATATATTTTGAACAAAGAACTTAGTAACTTTTCACATTTACCTTGAGAAATTTCTTTAGGAGAAACAGGATTTCTGTTGAGAGGAAAAAGTAGAAAATATTAAAGTGTCAGCTGCGGAAGTTAAATGACAAGAAGACTTTCCCATCATACCCACTTCTCTTTTAAAGGTCTGGTTCTGTGTTGTTCTGGTCTGCAGCTGCTGAGCTTTGAAACAGAGGAAGGGGAAAACACCAGAAGAATGCAAAAAAGCAAAACAGGTCACAGTTAATCAAATAAATGCTGGGAGATCAGAAGAATTGCAGGTGTATCAGTTACTGGTTTTGTCTGGTATTACAGGGTTAAGTGAAAACATCCTAAATGTGCCCAGCACTGACCAGTGACAGAATCTGTATGCGAGCTCCTGCTGCTGCTGAGGAAGAGCTCAGAACAGGGAAATTCTGTCATTCAGGAGAGGCAAATGCAAAGAAATCTACCTTACATAGGTTAGGATTCCAAAGAGATGCCTCTCTAGTTACAGGCAACTCATATTCCTTAGTGGCTTTAAAACCATGTACACTCAATGATTCATAAATATCACTGCAAAGAAAAGCCCCCATTTCTTAGGAACTAAACCCAAATTTGGGATTATTTCCTTTCCTCTCTCACAATCTCTGCATTTCTGATACCTTCCACACTGCTCCAGCAGGTCAGTTTCTCCTTGCTCATTCATTGCCACAGCTCCAGTTTCCTCCACTGAATAGTCTGATGATTCTTCCAGGTCCTTGCTATGAGACTGAATAAAAGAAAAAAACCAAAGAGACCCTTACTCAGCAACAGATCAAAAATTTTAAAATTATTTAAAAATTTAAAAAGTGATTAAAAGCTGCCAGACTTTATTTGTGTAGAAATCCTATATAGTGCAGGTCCCTGAACTCACCAGAAAAAAACCACAGGGAACTTCTGAAAAGATAAATTTTCCACCTTTGTATGGAAAACAAACAATGCACCAGTATTTTTCCTCATTGGAAGTTATTTAACTGTTGCTACTTTAAATATTGAACAGATCAAGACTTAAATCAGTTCATCGTTGAGATTGGTGAAGTCCTTTATCAGATACTTACATCATCAAGGAACTCAATTTTCAAAGAGGATTCTGGATTTTCAGAAACAGTGTTGGATTCTTCCCCTCTATAAATAGATGCCCAGTATTTCTTTACCTCTTCAGCTGTGAAATATAAATAATTTCATGCATTTCCTGTTCAAAACACACTCATAAAAATGCAACATTTTTATTTATTAGAAGAACTACAAATTTCTCCTTTTATTATTGCGGCTTTAAGCAGAGAATGGAACTGTTCAGCAATCATAGAAAAACAATCTCAAGGGAAAGGTATTTTAGATTCAACAAACAGAAATCTGTTACACCTGTTAAGTCCTCAATGTCATCGTTATCATCACCATCATCATCTCTTTCTCCCTCTCCTCCAGTCCCAGCCTGCTGAACACTCAGGGCTTGCACAGGCCTTGAATCTTTCATGCAACTTGCAAAAATTTGATCAACAGGAGTTCTGAAACAGGGGGGAAAAAAAAAAAAAAATCAATCTTAAAAAGTCATAATTTTTTAATACATCACAAAAAAAGAAAAGGAAAAACCCTACCAGCCTATTTACTCCAGCAGTATTAACTAACTCCTCCTAATTTCACTGAGGTGACTTTGCTCCTCAAGAACTAATAAAACAACTGTAATGTCCATGAAAGAATCCTGAAGATTGTTCTTCCTTTTCTCTATAAAACTCTTGTAGCAAATACCACAAAAATCAAGCAACTAAATATCAAAACCAGTCTTTAAATTCTTCATTAAACTGATAGCAAAGAGAACCCCTCTAAATACTCCCTCTGCAGGAATTCTGAGCTTTGAAGTGATCAAGTCTGGTTATAACAGTTACTTCATTAAAATAAAGCCTCCTGTATACACTCCCTTTAACTCTTGATGATATATCTAATATTTTAAACGTTTCATCTGGATTTTTGTTAATTAAGTATTTCTGAATTCTTTCCTTAGGAGCAGCAAATTCAACAATACCTTCTGTATTTCTTCAGCAGGAGTTTCTCCATGTAGCTCAGGCCATCCTTCTGGAATTCCACGTGGATGGGTTCCTTCACAACAGTAACATTGGTCTGGACCTCACAAATCCCCACAGGTTCTATCAGAATTATTTAAAAAAATTATACAGCTGTTCAGGCTTATAAACTTGCTATTTACCTGCGTTATTCTTGAATGAACATCACATTTTGAGTCTGTGCTTCGCTCAAGCTTTGCGTAAGTCCAAAATTTAAATGGCCAGCAATATTATATTTACAGAACACAGTCAGTAGTGGGGGCAGCCATAAAAACTCATTTATTACAGATTACTACACTGGAGGCATGGGAAGAGTGGGGGGATGGAAATCCTGACTCCACAGATGAAAATCCCCCAGAAAAGAAGAAGAAAGGAAAAAAAATCAGTTTAATATCATTTTGTACAGAGAAAAACCACCATCCATGGACTAGAGGAACGAGACCAGCTTGCACAAATCCAATCAGACCAGAGGGATTTTGCATATTTTTCCCGTGCATACTTCAGCTGATTGCAGCTTTTCATTGGGACAAAGAAATATTAAGAGCCTGTGGAAGGCAAGTACAAAATGTGCTTGGATAGAACACACAAAATCCTGAGCCCTGCACATTCCCTGCCTCAGTTTAAAACTGGCTTTATGTTGAGCATTACAGTTTGTGCTGAAGTGCCACGTGAAACACAAAGCCAGGAAAGGTACAGGGACATGGGCTGGGCAACCTGGCCACTGCCAGAGATCATTACAAACACTGAGCTAAACACTCACCTGCATATCATTAACTAAAACCTTCAGAGATTATTGTTATTAATAAAGGAACACTGAGAAAAACTAAGAAAAACTTCTATTATTCTAACATAACCTCTGCCTTCACTAATCAAAAATCTAACTCCCCCAAATGGCTTCTGATATACCTAAAATATCATTAAACCAGAACAAATCATACCTGATGGGACATCACTGGCACAGAGTTGTTCCCCAGGATCACTTTTACCTTTCTTCCATTGAAGCAAAGCTTCCTGAAAAGACTTTGCAGATGCCTCCTCATCAAAGGCACCACTCAGCAATAATCCTCTGTCCTGCTTTCCAAGGCTTGCACAGGTTGATCCCGAGGCTGGCTCCTAAATCAGTTCCACAACATTACTAATAAAGCATTTCTGATGAGCAGCAACATTTTTAGTGTCAGCTGTGGAACTGCAGCACTCAATTTCCTGGGCTCAGCTGAGCTACCTGGTAATCAAGATCGCTCACTTTTTATGTGGTCTTGCTCACAATTAATTGCAAAGAGCTAAATAAGAAAGACAAAGAAGTTTTTATTATCAGGCACACACAAAACCTACATTTAAATGCTTCTGGTATCAGAGAGCCGTGGCCATGGACACCCACATCCCATGTAGAGGATATAAAGCCATGGACAGCCCACATCCCATGCACAGGAGGGATTAAATGAGGCATTTAATGCAGCATGTCTCAGTTAAAGCAATTTATGAGCTATGTGCTTTACTAATGACGAGCTGCTTATTGAAGCTTCTCAGCAGACAGGGGCACATCTGGAAAGGGCAGCAAGAGGAAAATGGTCATTTAAGGGGCTAACTGGGATAGCAGTTCACACATTAAAACAGCAGTCCGGGGAGGTGTGAACTGTAATAGATAAGATTGACTGAAAATAGCTACAAAAGGAGAAAAAAAAGGTTTACGCTGGGATTTTACTGGTTTTCAACCTTTATTAGAACAAAGAATACTACTGTGGAAGGCCTTGATTACCAACTCTTGAATGATTATTAAGCCGAAGTACAAAATGATTTATATATTTATGGGAATGACCAGAAGGAAAGATCCTTTGTCTACATATTCTCCAAGTGAGGGACATGCTCTTATCACAAAAAAGTGACAAAGGTAAAGGCAGAAAGTGTAACAAGAGAGTCAAACACGAGCAGCCCCTACACAATCAGGATGTTTTCCCATCTCCTTCTTTCCACCTGCCCTACACTAAAACCGACCCAGGGACTGGCTGCACATCCACTGGCACTTGAGACTCGCAAAAGGAATAAATCGCGGCTGTTTAAAGGTGTCAGTGTCTGCTCGCTCAGGGCATCCCCCGATCCTCACGCTGCGCTGCGGGATGAGCACGGCTCAATGTTCACTGTGCGAACAGGGGACCAGCAGGGAACAACTCGAGCGCGGAGCGAGCGAATGGCAGCCCCAGTCCTCCCAGCAGCACCCATTTCCAGACCGATTGCTCCCGCGGCTCCGTTACCGCCAGGCCCGGGCATCCCCCGGGACGCGGAGCGGCGGGCGCGTCCTGCGGGGCCGCAGCGCCCTCGGGCGGCCACTCCCGGCCCTGCAGCCGGCCCCGCGCTCCGGCCCCGGCCGGCACCGCTCCCCAAAAACCGCCGGGAAAACAAAACACGCGCGATTTGCGCTGTTGGGAGCGTGCGGTGGTGTTTGTTCCGCGAGCGTTAATGAAACTGGAAGCCTGGAAGCAGAATCACAGTGGTTCGCTGGCAAGTTATCTTCAATTCCAAATCCACACGTGTTTTTTCCCAAAGGAAAAGCGTTACAAAGACACGCACAAAAATCAGTTCCTTTTGAGTATGAGCAGCTCCAAGTGGTTTAATAAAAGCAATGGAAATAAATCACATCATGTATTACAGCGTGGGTAGGGAGGATCTAAGAGATGATACTTTTTTAGAATAAAAATGTTATTTCCTTATTCAACAGTGAACTTTCTCTATTCACATAGGTTACTTTAAAAACCAAATTGTATGAGGCTACACCACACTTTGGAGGCTGGGTTTCCTATTTATACTTGCTAAAAGGCAAAATTCCCTTATTAAATAGAAATCACCTCATACTTGATAATAGAAATTTCCACTCTAACACAGCCAACAAGGTGCCAGCTTGGAAAGCACTCAGAATTCAACATGTACCCTGGGCCTTATCTAAGGATTTAAAACTACAAAACATTAATGGACAACTTAATTTTGGCTATTTGCCTGCAACCATACATCTCATTTTAATCANGAAGGAATAAATCGCTGCTGTTTAAAGGTGTCAGTGGCTGCTCGCTCAGGGCATCCCCCGATCCTCACGCTGCACTGCGGGATGAGCACGGCTCAACGTTCACTGCGCGAACAGGGGACCAGCAGGGAACAACTCGAGCGCGGAGCGAGCGAATGGCAGCCCCAGTCCTCCCAGCAGCACCCATTTCCAGACCGATTGCTCCCGCGGCTCCGTTACCGCCAGGCCCGGGCATCCCCCGGGACGCGGAGCGGCGGGCGCGTCCTGCGGGGCCGCAGCGCCCTCGGGCGGCCACTCCCGGCCCTGCAGCCGGCCCCGCGCTCCGGCCCCGGCCGGCACCGCTCCCCAAAAACCGCCGGGAAAACAAAACACGCGCGATTTGCGCTGTTGGGAGCGTGCGGTGGTGTTTGTTCCGCGAGCGTTAATGAAACTGGAAGCCTGGAAGCAGAATCACAGTGGTTCGCTGGCAAGTTATCTTCAATTCCAAATCCACACGTGTTTTTTCCCAAAGGAAAAGCGTTACAAAGACACGCACAAAAATCAGTTCCTTTTGAGTATGAGCAGCTCCAAGTGGTTTAATAAAAGCAATGGAAATAAATCACATCATGTATTACAGCGTGGGTAGGGAGGATCTAAGAGATGATACTTTTTTAGAATAAAAATGTTATTTCCTTATTCAACAGTGAACTTTCTCTATTCACATAGGTTACTTTAAAAACCAAATTGTATGAGGCTACACCACACTTTGGAGGCTGGGTTTCCTATTTATACTTGCTAAAAGGCAAAATTCCCTTATTAAATAGAAATCACCTCATACTTGATAATAGAAATTTCCACTCTAACACAGCCAACAAGGTGCCAGCTTGGAAAGCACTCAGAATTCAACATGTACCCTGGGCCTTATCTAAGGATTTAAAACTACAAAACATTAATGGACAACTTAATTTTGGCTATTTGCCTGCAACCATACATCTCATTTTAATCACAGAGTAGTGCTCCTTAGTTAAGGCTGAGATCAGCCTTCTTCAACCACAGCCACATGTTGGGAAAATTAATAAAAATAGTTTAAATAAATTCTTTAACTGTAACCAGTTAAAGAATTGTTCACAGTTCTCGTAACAGAACCATTTAATCTGTTTCCTTGCGTTCAGGGAGATCAGTCTGTAAAACTTCCCTTTACTTTATGGGCAGTAAGTAATTATCAGAGAAAGAAAAATGTGTGATGTATGCCACAGAAAAAATCTGTACACATGAAATTGTGTTGCCTGACAGTAATTTTTAAACCATTTACTTACCAGCAGCCCACCCTTAATTTCAGGTAGTCCACAGGCCACCCCCTTCACTTCAGATTTTTCACGGGCTACAACATTTCTTCTTTCAGGCTTAACTGGTTCTTTCACTGGCTCTGGAACAAGATAAGTAACAAAAAAAACCAAATTAATCCAGTATTCCACTGTTGATTTCTTCATTGTTTAATTGCAGCAACCTCCAAGAAGCAATAACCTACCAGAAGTTTGTATAGCTTTTATTTAAAGATGTCTTTACCTTGAATCTGTTCCTTGAGTATTTGCAACTTCACTTTTTCTGGAGAAACCTAGAGGAAAGGATATATATATATGTCTGTATAAGGTTCTAATGAAAATGAATAAAGAGTAACTTTTACAGAATGAAAATGGTTTTAGGAAATAGCAGGGCATGTATTTAAAGAGAAAACTCTGTGTATTGCTCATGACAGCCACGAAGTCCAGGACCAGTTTTCCTCCCCAGACATGAAATATTGTCCTCATGACCCTTCCATGATCTAACATCCCAGTAATTCATAATTTTCAGCATTTTTGCTCCTCAGTTTTCCCCTACAAACAGAGTCCATCCTGCAGCCTCACTGCCCCTCGCTCATGCCTTATTTTAATTTTGCCCTTTTGAGAGTTCTGCCCCATGCACCTCCTCCTCAGCCACCCCTGCTGAAACCTGAAGTCTCTGAAGCAGCAACAGCTCTGAGTTGCTTGTGTCAGAGAAGGGGGAAGAGAAAGAGGTGGGTTAAAGAAAACCTTTTCATTCAGATGCTCTCCTCTCACAGGCAAGCAGGCAATTTTATTGAAGTTCTCATTTTCTGCCAGTTTAAGAAAAATTGCCACAGACTTTTCCAAAAGAAAATAAGGAAAAGTGCCCCATTTGTACATACTAAAAAGAAAACAGATTTTTCAATGATTTAGCAGGAAAGTTTCACATCCTTTCTTTTAGGTCTGAGCAAGGACGTCATGGAACAAGAGTCAATAAAACTGAATTCAAGACTTTAACTGTGGTGTATTTCATCTGTAAAGGCAGAGAATTTGCACTCAAAACTTCACCCAAAGCCTTGTCTTTCGGATTTATCAAGGGCACCAGGATAAATCACAAGGAGCCAGCCAAAGGACAGGCTCCTGATGGCTTCCACCACCACCAGTGACACTCTTACAGGATTAAATCTGTAGAAGCAGTGATAATTTGCTGTTTATTGCAACTAAAACTCCAACAGATCACCCAACAAAACTTGATGTTCCTCCAGCTCAAAGGGAACTATAAGCTTGGCATGGAAAAATAAACAGTCAGGAATTTTCCTCAGATGGGGCTTAACCTTTTGGTTTTACAGTATTTGAAATTTTCCTGTTCTGCAGCATAAATCTAGTTCTAAAGTCTTGTTTTAGTTTAAATAGCTTTACTTGCAAATATGGTTTCCTACCTTTTTCCTGTTTTCATTATTTTGTGCCAGAAGTCGGGCTTGGCTGGTCCTTGGTCCTGCCTGCCCAGACTTCCAATGATAAGCACCTGATTTCCTACAAACCAAGGGCAAGAAATTATATAAAAATTAGGCCTTCTGCCAGCAAGAGAAGCCTAAAGGTTTTTCTTCAGCTTGTTAAATATAAACAGAGCATCACAAAAATAAAATCCTTGTCTATAGGATCATTAATTCTCCAAAACACGAATACTCCTCTCCATTGAAACCTGCTTCACATCTACTTTAATAGCAGTAAATACATCAAATGTGTACAAAAGTATTTCTTTTTATGCCAACAAATTGGTCCAAGCTTTTAAACATAAAAAAAACTTATCAATTCTCAAAGGCTGGTTTCAGAAGAATAAAAACAGAAGTACATTTTGTGTGAGGCTTCACTGTTCCAATTTATGCCATTCCAACCCAAACCACTCCATGATTCCACCAGTGGTGCAAGTGCCAAAGACTCCTGTCCTTTGAGCTCACCATAGCAACCCTATCAGGGTCTGCAGGTACAAGGCCTTGAGAACAAAACAACAACAACTCCATGAGAATAATATGGAGACAAAAGTGCCACACATCATGTGGAAAACACTGCCCCAGCAGCTCAGGGCAGTGCTCACAGAGCTCCCAACAACAGGCCCTTAGCAGCACCAAGGATCCAAATCCGAGGCATTTGCATGCCCAGGGACAAAGCACAGCAGGCAGAAAGAGAAGGAAACACAAGGAAAAGGAAGCAGATGTTGCAGAGATTTGCCAGCATTCCGAGTGAATCAGGGAGATTTAAACTTCACCCCAGCATTTGCCTGATTACACCGTGCTCGGTTCCAAGCCTTGTTTGCCATCGTACAGAAGATGCCTCTCTGGGAAGCTACAGAGACGTGAAAGGGGATCACAGCAATACAAGCAGCTTCCTCTGCAGAAACCTCAGAAATAAATAACAGTTCAAGAGAAACTGCTCTGTCTCCTGCTCGAAAATTAAGGTGACAAATCCAGTCAGACAGGAGGAAAAAGAGGGAATAAATGAGGAAAACTGATCAAATATCATACGAGAGTTTAAAATTAACAAAGTCATAGGGAAGCAAGTTTATCACTGGGAAGAAAGATTGGAGAGAGGAGACTGAATACAATTGTGAATTCCAAACTTTACAAGAGATCCCATCCGGGGAGGTGGAGGCGTGGAGGGAGCATCTCACTGGATTCCTTTTTTCCAAAGAGAGATTGAACCTACCTCCTCTCTTCTTTTTCTCTGCTCATGTCTGACTGCAGTTGCCGTAGCCTCTTCTCCATCTCTCTGTTTTCTGTTTCTAACTGCGCTTTCTCCAACTGCAATTCCTTGACAGTTCTGGAGGAAATAGTAAAATATTCATTAGAAATTACCTGGAAGTGAGTAAGGTACCTGAAGTCTAAAGCAGAAAAAAAGAAGTTGGAAAATTAGTCATTACAGCCATGTTCCTTCTTCTATCTCCCAGCAGGACTGAAAACAGGTGTGAAAAATTCAGGACAGGTCAAGTGCAAATTCCAGCACAAAACTGATACAACTGTGCCTGTACTCAGAAAGGTTTAGGGTTTAATGGTATTAAAATAAACAATCCACTTATTTCTGTAGTGTGTTTGTATTAACCAGTAGATACACAGGGCTATAAAACCTGTAACTTAATAAGGAAGCTGATTAAAGCCTGAGAAAAGAAAGGCTTGTGGATAAAAGCATAGGGAAAATGCTAGAAAAGAAACACATCATGATTCTTCTTGCTCTTGCACACATAAGATCTTCTATTTAATGTTGCATTAAAACTTATTAAGAGTTATGAAAACACATCTCAGTCCCAATCAGATAGAATGCACTTACTTTGTTTTTAATCTCACTGAGGTTCCAGCTTTTGAGCCTGGCAGTATTACAAAATCATTGACGTTCATGATGCCCAGTATAACTTCTCCTAAAAAAGTGAATTTCAATGATCTACGGTTAGGAACCTGTTGAAATGGGAATTTGATTGAAATTAAAACAGTAAAAAACTCATTACACATCCAAAAATATTCATGTATAGAGAGAAATGGAGCACAGAACTTGTTTATGTGAAGTGCCAATAAAATCCTAGAGCAACTCAAAATTAAATTTAACTGAGAAAAAACCCTTTTTTATTACATTTATGATACCAGGGAAAAGATTTTCTTGGCTGTTTCATTTGGGCAATTCCCTAAAGTTCAGTGCAAGCAGATTAATATTAAATAAAACACAGCTTTCTTGAAGCAAACTCATAGAAAGCACCAAGAAGGAGAAAATTGTACCAATGGCTATGAAGTCAAACCATCTCAAATGATTTGGGAAGATAAATTCCTTCTGTCACTGACAAATTGATATAAAGGAACACAATAACTCACAGAGCAGAGTTAATCCCTCCTCTCAAGACTTCAGTGGTATTCCAAATACTACTTTTTTTAAACCCAAGTTGTAAAATACTCTTCCAAAAAGCAAATTCATGCAGCATGGGGTTCAAACTGAAGGTGAACACCCAGACCCTCCTGGGCTGGAATGTTTGTGGGATAACTGCAGCTCAGTGCCAAAACCGGGCATTTACTGCTGCTGCTGGGATGCACATGGAAAAGGGAACAAAAGTTGATAGTCCAGAGACTTACAGCTGAAAGTGTGCTTGGAAACTGTTCTGCAGCTCGTGGCTCTCAGGTTCCTGGGGAAAGCAGGACCCAGCAAATGATGAGGAGAAGCTGAGGATTGGAAATACCCCAAATGGAAAACTGAGTTCAAGAGGAAAAGCTCTGCTGCCTGTTTGGAGGTAAGCTTGAAATTGAGCACTAATACAGATAAAATGTGTCCAGATATTTCTATCCATGAGGCAAAACACCTTGCACATTGAAGCTAAAACACCTGGTGCCACAGAACCTAAAACCCAACATTTCAGTGCTGACAGAGTGTCAAATTTGTGTGCACAAGACATGCCTCTTACTGTGACAGGAAAACCAAGCACTCAATTCCAGCATCATTTCAAAACAGTTATTCTTTATCACTTTCCAAGATAAAAGAAGACTCTATTAATTTTGAAAAGAAGAAAGTTTTTCTCTTGGCAAATGTGTGCTGGCAGGACCAGCACAGCTGGACAGAAGGAGGTCACACACTGGATTTGAGGTGACCCAAAGGCTATTTAACAGTAAAATCAGAGGCAAATTACACAGGTCAGCTTGGCAAGCTCAAGGAGGGAAAGTAGTTAATAAAAAATACCATTTCTATGAGTTAACTTTAACATATTCCACTGAAAGTAAATATTTAAAGGGATAACTTAAAAATGTGGTAATGTCAGAGATAAATATCAGAGATGCTGTGGGGGCATATTAGAGATAAGAAGCACTACAGAGCTCCAGGAATACAGTTATACTAAGTGGGGAAAAACAGTGTCAAGTTGTAGCTAAGAGGAGATAGAGACAGACAGTGATCACCCCCCTGAATTATTCTCAGAAAATACAGGAATTCATTGACAGCATAATCCTGTTGGGTACAAAACCAGCTGTTAAACACAGACTGGAAAAGTCAAAGTTAAACAAACCCCACAGGGAAATGCACACCCTGAGCCTGTTGGCATCCTTAAATACCCCTGAGCTGGGCCCTCAGGACTGCCAGGGAATGCAGCAAAGGCAACCCCCAACTCCTCAGAATCAGCCTTGTAATTTAAACACACAAAGGAGTTCCCTCTTTCTGTCTGGTTTTTGTTTAATGAACCCCTTTTCTCTCTCTAATAAGCAACACAATTTGCCAGTGAGGCAAACAGTAAAGCAACTCATCAACATAAATAAATCAAGCACTAATTAGCCACATCCTTTCTGCCTGCTCCTCTGCACACACTGGTACTCGAATTCCATCATTGCAGCAGGTTCCTCTGTGCTGATAATGGATATACAGTTAAAAGTAACAAAACAAAAACTGCTGGTTTGGCTAAATCAAATTTGAGTGAACTTTAAAGACTGCATAGCTAAATAAACCTAAATTCCATATAGCCTGTACCCCAGCTTAGCTCAAATCCCTTCTTATTCAATTTAAAGACAGATTTATAACTTACAGACAGCTGAAGATGGGTGTAGTTTATTTCACACTACAAGAGTTTAACTGGGGCAGACTAAATTCCAACAGCTTCCTCACATCAATAAACCCATAAAATCCAAAGGGATACTACTGTCTATGCAATAGCTCACATCCAATTATCCTAACCATGAACATGGATTTCATGCTACACTAAGTTCCATCCACTTACCAATAATTCAAACCAAACTATTTCCTCTGAAGAATTATTCCGGGTGCAATAAAGAGTTTGTCTATCATTGCTCCCCACCCATTTGCTGTTAATTACAACATCTGAGACTTCTGGTCCTTCCAAACATTTAACATTTCACTAACTAGTTTAAAAAAAAAAGGAGGAAAAGTGACATTAAAATATATAAGAAAGGAAAAATAATCCCACACCATACAAACTCTGATTGATCTGCTAGTCTAAATCCAGCAGTCAGGTATGCTAAAGTAATCCCAGTCTCTCAGAATAAATTCATATTCTCCATGCCCCAACATCTGTGACACCAACCATTTCAAACTCCACTTTCTATTTTTAAACCAATTATCCATTTCTATGTGTAATGCCATACAACACACACAAAGTAAGATCAGGAAAACAACACGAAAACATCCAAACGCCACCTTCCCTAAGTCATTTTACCATACTTTGCAGTTTTATCACACTTTGAAAAGATGTATTATCTTGGTAACTGTGCAAAATCAACACCTATCACTATGGGTTGTGTATCTTCACTGCTTAACCAAGAACTGTTAATTTCAGCTCTATTGTAAATAGCTTCAAATACAAGGGTCACAAGCAGGATGGTCTAGGCCTCTCCATGCAGTCTACTAAAAAAAAACCACAAAACAAAACCAAACAAAAAAACCAACAAAACAAAAAGTAAACAAACAAAACCAAACACACTAAAAAAACCAACAAGAAAACACATTACAAAGTATGTTTTTTAAGATAAAAACCTTCTTACCCACATTATATAGCAACAGTCACTGCCCTACGAGCTGCAGCCGCCCTGCCCAGAGGAGGCAGAGTAGAGGAAAAAAGCAGGTGGGGTGATAAATAAGAGATGGGGCGATAAATAACAGGTGGGATGATAAATAACAGGTGGATAAAGGCAGCACAGTCAGTACTTGCCTTTAAAGCTCGTCCCAAGCTCCAAGGTGGGCTGCGTTTGCGGGTTGTACTCGGTCCTGACGGCCGCTCTGGGGAAACAGAGCACAGCACAAGGGCAGACAGAAAGTAAAGGTGTAAAAAGCCCTGCAGCAAAGCTGTGGGGTTGTTTGGGGTTTGTTCTTTCATTACCTGTGTCTTTTCAAAAGATGAAAAGTCGCCAGGGCAGGGAAGAATGAACTACCTGGAACTGTAACCTAAACCCAGAAAGGCGTAAGGAGGGGGCAATAAAGGGAACAGTGCGAGGGCCAACCCAACTCCGGCTGTGCGTAGATGTGGGCACAGCCGGGCACGATCTGGGGGCATTTGCACAAGTTACACCTGCCTCGGGTACTCTCAGCCCTCCTTGGGCGGGGGCCTCGGCTCCTGCGGGGAGCTCCCAGGGTCCCCCCGGGCGCTGCTGAGGGGACGCTGAGGGCTCGCCCCGGCGGGGGTTGTCCCGATCCCAGCCCCCGTCGCGGTCCCGGCCCCGCTGCCCCTCGGGCCCTCAGCACGGCCGCCGGCGCGGCGCCGTTGCCGTGGCAGCGCGGGCCGCGGGAGAGACCATTGGGCGCCGCGGCGGGGGGGACGAGGGGAGAGACGATTCCGCGCGGAGCTCGGCTGAGGGCAGAGATCGCCCTCGGGCAGCGCTTAATTTATCACAGAACTGCGGAATGGTTTGGGTTGTAAAGGACATTAGAGATCATCCAGTGCCACCCCTTGCCATGGGCGGGGGCACCTTCCACTGGTTGCTCCAAGCCCCAATGTCCAGCCTGGCCTTGGGCACTTCCAGGGATTCAGGGGCAGCCACAGCTGCTCTGGGCACCCTGTGCCAGGGCCTGCCCACCCTCACAGGGAACAACTTCCTAATCTAAACCTGCCCTCCATCAGTATTAAACCATTGCCCCTTGTCCTGTCGCTCCAGGCCCTTGTAAAGAGTCCCTCTCCTTCCTCTTAATGAGCCCACTCCCATGTCATTTCAACCTTTATTCCCAAAGCTGCAAAACATCCCCCTGATTGTCTTTGAATCCAGGCTCTTCTCTGGTTTCACTTTAACTTATTATTTATTCACCACTCTGGAGGAACCCATGCGCTCTTGCTGCTGATTTAGTGCCGTGCTTTAAGTAGGTAAAATCTAAATCAATCTCACTGAGTGCAAGGAGGTTTCAAATAGCTTTTGGTGCGAGGTATCCCATTATCCATACTCACCTTTAGTTAGTGATCAGGACCCACAGACCTAAACATCCTTGCGATGTTTAATTTTTCACAAACGCTCTATTTATGCCCACCCTGTAGATTTGTGCAGTTGTAGATCCATGCATCACACCTTGGCTCTTCAGACCAAACCACCTCGGCACTTCCAGACATATCTTTTATGTCTCTGCCAATAAAAGATAATTCCCATGCCATCCCTTCGAAGAATACCTGGAGTGCATGGCAAGATTCAAGTTTTTATCAGTTATATTGTTGCAGTTTATTTGTTTCGAGTCTCATCCTTCCAATTTGGGTGGCTTGACTATTATTTATAATTGATGCTCCTTTAGGGGATAAACAGCCTCCACAGAAAAGCTGGAGTTTCAGGAAAAAGCACTCTGTGATCCAAGCCAGGCTTTAATAAGGACAAAGTATTATCTGTTTGAAATTTATGCACTCTAAGCTGTATTTCATGTGGCAAATTTGCATTTGTCCCATATGTATTCAAGCTAGGAGGCACAAAATAACTTACACCGTTTTTCTTCACTATATAATCTGTCTGGCAGTAATTTTCCTTCATCATCCTGGTTACAGCACAGTTTTCAAGACTTTTTTTACCCTGACAGGCAATTTGTGTGGAGAGCCTGTGGAAACACATATGGATTTATGGATTTTTTGATCTTGAGAAGGCACTCGAGTCGTTCACATAATGTGTAATCAACCTGAAAATATTCTGTATTCTGGACCTTACTTGGAGTATTGTTTTGTAGCATTATAACATGTTCTTTCCTGCAGGAAAATCATGTTCCTGGTAGCCAGATGAATACAGTTTTTAATATTCTATAATAATGCCTTACTAAAAGGCATCCCATTGTACATGGGATACTTATCTGTTATTTTCAAAGAAAGCAGAAGCAATACACTATTCTGCATAAATTATGTTACAATACTCAAGGCTACTTTTAATTATAAAGTTTCCACTGAGAAAAATGTGATTTTAGATGTAAGGTAATTTCCTGCAGAAGAATTGGCATTCAGCTTCCAAAACTTCAATGATTCACATGGGCTTTGTGAGCTTTGGATCAAGCACTTCAGCTGGAAGAGTATCAAGAGCCTGTTTTGTTGAGGTTTGGCCCATTATATTTACATGCATGGGAGGTGAAGTAATGCAGGATTTGATTGCTGGCATTTAAATTCATCATATTTATAATTAGGTTATTTAACTTTCAGCTGTTTTATGTGTCTCCTCCGGCGCTCAGTTGTATTTTTTGTTTCATTTACCTAGATCTGATCTTCACAAACATAATTCCTTATTTTTGCAATCGGCATTCACAAATGGAGATGTCACAAAGAAGTCAGTTCTTGCCTGATTTCTCCCAGAGTCACTTTTGTTGAAAGTAAACGTAAAGTTTATAAGGAAAATAACAGCTGAAATTCAACTCAAATCCATCTGGTGGAGTTGTGCTATAAGTTATAAACCTCCTGTGTTCCTGTTACCATTCTCTTCCTTTGTTCTCACGCTGCTCCTGACAAAAATAAACCAGATTTATTAACTTATTTATTAAGTGGGGTTTGTCATCCACATTAAGATAGTTTTGAACTGCTTTTGAGGCTCTGTGTCTAAAGCCACTCTTCGAAAGGACTCCTGAGCACAGAGATGACTGAAGGACCAAGGGACTGACCAAGGGTGGCTTTTAGGGGCTTGTACCAACCCATGCTCCTACTTTGATTTGCAATCCCTTCCATTCGTTTCAGGCTTTAGGTGAGGTTCCAGATCAATATTTCTGAGGTTGCAGGGCTATGAGTTACACGAATACTGGAAATGAAGAATGATCAGAAAATATCATTTCATTTTTTTGCAAGCTGCCTTTGATCTCTTTCCACAAACTGTCGTGCAGTTCAAATTCCACTTTCATGACCATTTACCAAATGCCAGCTTTAAAATCTCATCAGCCAGGATCTGCAGGAAATGAAGTTTAAATTTGCTCTGGAACTGCTCGTTCTTATGACCAGGCAAGAAATGGAAGTAACATCACTTTACTTACCTGATGGCTCGCCATGGCCACTAACACACTCGCAATAAAAGCAGGGTATTTTCAGTCCTCAAGAGGAGATTGTGCTACTTATTAGTTGTAAATTATTTGCTCCATTTTGTCCATACACCAAGGACCTTGTTTTCCCTCTTCCTCCCCTGTTTTTGGCTGTGCAGAGGCACACATGGACTAAAAGCTACCAATCAGATGTGAAGATGTTTTACCTTTAGTCACATCAGATCCCATTTAAGATGGTCTGGAGTGTTGAAGCTATTTAAATTCAGGGCAACACCTGAAGGGCTTAATCCCCTTTGCTTGATAGGAGAGGCCTGGTAAAGTCCATTGGGGAGCAAAACCCAAGCAGGGTTTGATTTACTGCCAAAACTTTCCTTCACCCTTCCCAGAACAACACATGCAATTGTCATGCTCAGTAATTTTTTTAGCATTCTTCTTTAAAAAAAAAAAAATTTCCTTGCTCAGCCAGAGCTCCTGGTTTGATCACAAACCTTGGGCTCTGCCAAGCACAGGCAGAAATGAACTCAACACCTCCAAGCAGGAGTTCCCCTGATTAAAAGAGATGATGTTCCCCTCGAGGTGTGCAGTGCAGACCAGGCCATTAATTTGTGCCTTGAACTACAAACACACAGGGCCTTTATTGGCCCTGCTTGACCCAAAATTCAACCAAAAGCATCAAGAATTGGAGCCAAGCTTGAAGTTTTTTGTGAGGCCAGGTGATTTTCAGGTTTCATTACCACGTTTCAGGCTCCGTGACCTGCAGCCTACACATCTGAAGGTAAAGCAGGCTGGTACCTACAAAGAAAAGCACTTTGCAGTAATAAATGGGAGGATTATCTCCAGTGCTTCCAGTGAATACAGCTGCTGGGTAGTGTTTTATTTGTTCGCTTTATGAGGATAAAAAAAAAAAAATGAACTTGTTTTAAGCCATTCAGGTTTAAGACAGGCTTTATCTTCGTGGTTGGAGGGAAAGATTAGCACTTATTAGAGCCTAATCTTAATGATATCCATTTATAAATAGGGCTTTGAATTGTCTAAAATATTTAAACACAATGAAATGTAAGGACTTAAGACAGCTGAAGTCTTCACAGAGAAAAAAAAATTTAAAACCTGAAGATTTATCTACAAAGATTAAAGCAGCTTTAATGGCAAAGCCCTAAGAAAATAAAAGAAAATACCAGGAGAAGGAGAACGGAAGCCTTTGCTAATGTCTTTACAAGGCAAATTAAGTTATAGATGTGGTAAAATGGCTTAGGAAATTATAAAAACGTAACCCTTTAGCTGCTGTTTCATAGCCAAAGACATCACAACTGTTTACCTTTGTCTAATCATTTGTTTTTCTGGATCTTTGCTTTTATTACAAAATAGTATTAATGCATTGAGGCATTTTCAGGTTTTAAAAATAGAAATGGGGATTTTTTCCCTCTAAAGTGTAGGAAGGAGAGAATATAACTCTTGTTTGTGTGCAGGCATTGTAGGGAAGCAGCAGGGGTGTTCCTCGCTGATCACAGGGTGAGGCAGGTTACAAGCACTGCCTGGCAGGCGTTCCACACTTCAGCACTGAAATTCCCACCTCTGCCCCGGATCATCCTTCCCTTCGGCTCCAAAGCTTCCCCATCACGAGCGAAAATGGTGTTTTGTGCCCAGCCCTCAGAGGAGCCTGGCTATGAAAAGCCTTCTCCTGAAGGTTTTCAGCAGAGGATGTGTGTCAGTAAAGGACACAATAAAGGAAACTGACACCTGCTGGGTTTTGCAGAAAGAGGAAAAAGAAAGGACTTTATTTACATTTCTCGTACTTTATAGGTTTCTCAATTCCACAAGGGAGTGGAGGGCATGTCACTTCCTCCTCAATCCCACTGGAGAAAAAGGATGCTCATCAAACTTTCTCTTATCACAAAAGGAATGAAAAACAGAAAATACAGTTAAGTAAACATTGGCTATTGTTTACATGAAAATGTGTGAAAATCTGACTCCAAATATGTAAATTATCAGAAGGCTAAGAAAAACCAGGGTGACAAGGATGGGTGTGGAGGGCAGGAAGCCGGGTAAGTGCAGGGATATCCAGAGCTGAGAGGGCTTTGCCGGCAGGTTCAGGGCCAGCACTGCCTTTTCCCAGGTGTGCCCGTCAGGAGATGTCCCCATCAACCCACAGATCACCGTGGCAGCACCGAGTTCAAACAGATGGATTTTTCTTGGGTGTGCAGGCAATGGGCAGCTGAGCTTTTATGGAAGGCTGGGCTGAATTTGCTTTGCTTCTCCTCTCCTGGTCTATGACGACACATTTTTAACTGCCCGAGGTTACACAGATGTGAGCCTGAGCTCACCTTGCATCCTTTCTTCTGCTGCTCAGACTCACAGCACTGCTGTTCTTTCCTGAGATCCCAAATTCCTCTGTGCTGCTTTTCACACAGCCACTGGAAGACTCCTGCTGTCTTTCCATGATTTGCTGTTAATACAGTTCTCAAACAGCTCTTGGCTGGTTTAGGGCAGCTTTTACCTAAACTCAGCAGAGAACTCAGTTGTTTGATGTGGTTAATAACCTTTTCCTTCCATTTTCACAACTGCAGCACCTCAGTTTCTCTCCATTCTGGAATGAGAAAAACCAGGAATCAGGAAATTTGCATACAATAACATGCACAAACTTCCTAGAAAGATTGAAACTGAGGAATCCCCAACTGAACTTTATCTATTGGCATTCGCTTGGCATGGTTAGTGAGTGCACCTCCCTTTTGCAATTTATCTGTGTAATGGATCTGCAGAGCTTCTTCAAAGCCTTGCCAAGTTATTTCGGGTGTCATCATCAATATTTTCTTCAAAAATTGGATATGAGAAACAGTAAATGGGCAGTTTATATGTGAATAATGATTAGCTCAAGCAGCAATAGCAAATCATTTCCCATAGCCCTGGTAGAAATAGTTCAACAATTTCCCATCTATAAAAGAGGATAAAACACAAAAAGGGATGCAGATCACAGCCCAGTTTTACAGCCAGAACACCAACAGATCATCTCTTAAAGAACTTTCACTGGAATTGCTTACAAATAGGAGGAAATATTGCTGATTTAGCACATCCAAAGGGGAGAGAGAGATGCTTCCCTAGAGAAGAACTTTTTAATATAATCATTAAAATAATTCTGTCTAGCAAAAGTTTGCAGTTTTAGTACACTGTGTACAAAACATGATGAGGATGGTTTGGTCTGCTTGTATTAAATTCCTTTTGTAGCTAAACCACTGCAGTGGCTAATTGAAACATGAAAAATCAAAGCTCAGATCCTGGTTTCTGGGTCGGCAGGGATATTGCTATCATTTCTGATTTGCTGAATAACCCTGATCAACAGGCAAACCTTGCTGGGGGCATTGGGATGCAGGTGGGACAGAAAAGGGGTGGGAGCAAAATCCATTTGTGCATCCTCAAAACCTTTGTGGTGCTAAGAAAGGAACTCACATCATTCCCGGGTTTAAGTTGCTGGGAAATTTTCCATTATAAAACATCTTTGCAAGCTCTGTGATAAAGAGGCGAGGGTGAAATGG
Organism: Platysteira castanea; assembly: GCA_013397175.1. Taxonomy (NCBI): domain Eukaryota; kingdom Metazoa; phylum Chordata; class Aves; order Passeriformes; genus Platysteira; species Platysteira castanea. The sequence continues at coordinate 314,808 of VYXC01009752.1, forward strand.
GATACTGGGGAGAAATTCCTCCCTGGAAGGGTGGGGAGGCCTGGCACAGGGTGCCCAGAGCAGCTGTGGCTGCCCCTGGATCCCTGGCAGTGCCCAAGGCCAGGTTGGATGGGGTTTGGAGCACCTGGGGACAGTGGGAGGTGTCCTTGCCCGTGGCAGAGTTGGAATGAGATGATCTTTAATGTCCCTTCCAAACCAGTCTGGGATTCTCTGAAATTCTTGAATTTCTTGCGGCAGGCCTTCAGAATTGAGAATGTCTGGAGAAATTACTCTTATTAGTTCCGTATAAGTTTGTGAGATGTAAACTTTGAAAAGCTTTGTCTCCTCTGTGAATTTAGTAACATAAATGCTCATTTCCTGTAGGCACAGAGCTCCTTGAGTGGAACGTGGAGCTCTGGAGAAGCCATTTAAAGGCAGTGACAATGGATGGCAGAGGAAAACATTTCAGGAAGCTCATCTGAAGCACTGACTGTGCAAATTCTTTTATTCTATGCAAGAATTCCTTTCTTGATTTTATTTTGAGAACTACAACTGTAAATATATCCACCTCTCACATACTCTGCTCCACATCCCTCCAAAAAGGGGGAAAACTTCATCCCTGGATCATGTCAGTGGAAGAGGTCTCCAACATTTTTGTTGTCCCAGCAGAGCTGGGTTTCTGTGATTTTACATTATGATTTTGGATTTCAGGTGTCTCAGTTCTGCCTGAATTCCGCTGGAGATGCCAGAGCTCTTTCCCAGATGGAATTCCTGCTGTGCTTTTCACAGAAAACCACTGTCAGGATGCCATAATTGGATGTAATCACTGTAAACACCGGTACCCCGCAGGTGAGCCCTCTCTCCACGCAAATCCCCCAAAAATGTACTCCCTGTCTCACAACTACGTAAGGGCTGCTCAAATCACACCCTTGGCCATGGCTCCACCAGAATTTTAGGGGAGCAATTAACATCCGTTCAATATTTGGCAATGAACAAAAATGCCTTTATAGTCTGTATGCTGTAGTCTGGCTGTTGGATCGTTACCAAGCAAAGGCAGGAATATCCATCAGGAAGTTGCTGACAGTCCTGCAAATAAACAAGGGAAGGATTCACCTTGTGACTACAAAAAATCAACAAATAAACAAGCCAATACCAACCAGCTGCTGGATTAAGAACAAAAAAAACAAGGGGAAAAAAATGCTTCCAATTTAAAAGAGCTTCACAGGAGCCCTTTTGTTTGTCCCAAAAAGCAATAGGAATTATTCATCTCTGCTGGCATGCCAGAGTTAGGGACTAAAACATTGGTCCTGCAAGTAAATACAAGTGGAAGTCTTACTGTTAAAAATTCATGTAAAAATCATTCCAGCAGAGGAATAAGATCAGATATTTTCTTCCAATTCCAGCAAGCTGACAAAGGAAAGAATTAGATACCGAGTCACAGCGTGCATGAATTAATCAATATGGATTTCAAATGCATCTCCATGAGAGCTGCAGTAAAAGGAGCAGGCAATTATTGCATGGCCAAAAACAAGCTGCTACAGAAACAGAATTCTTATTCTGACATTTAAATTCCTCATCTTTTTTTACCACTTAATGAATAAAAACTGTACTTAACTATTAATAATGAGATTTTAATTTCAGAAATTAGACCCTGTTTGCTTTATATCTCTTACACCCAGTGATCTTTTTCAGCACTCCCAAAAAAGCATGGAGCCTACATATTCAAAGGAGAGGAGAATTTATTTAATGTAAATCATTACTGTGAAATTTGGGTTTTCATCAGTTGCTAAATGGCCTTGGCATAGAAAATACCACAGTGATAGGTAATGTCACAGAACATTAACAATTCCATTTTTCTTATCAATTAAGCTGACCTTACCTACACTTATTATTTATCTGAACAAGAAAAATCTAAACACGTCATGGATATTAAAGTCTGACTACTACAGAGTTCTCTAAATGCTTTTCCTTACCCAAGGCTTTCCATAATTCATCTCTGAGGACCCTAATAAAAACAGCAATTTGTGTAATCAGTAAAACAAGTAAATTCTTTTCTGTTCTTTTTACATATCCTACAAATGATCAGCCATTTATTCCAACTCATAACTTAAGAAATAGCTCCAGTCTTCACATCAGAAACAGCAGAATTTCTTTTCATTAAAGGCATTTTGTCAATCATGGCAGTGTGGAAGGGTGTGGGGCATCTCCTGTCTCCTCTCAGCACCCATTTGGCAAATGGAGGGCATAAAATGGCATAAAATGATGGACATGTAAGTGACAGTGGAGGTGCTCAAGAAAAGGGCTTCACAACTGAAAGTGTGCTGGTTACAAGTGAAAATTTGATACGTGCAAATTCCATCATAAAAATAAAGTCAAATGACCTCCAATTCCCTCCTTGCATCCTTGCTGGATGTAATAAATCATTGCTCAGCTTTAAAACAAGTTGAAAACCAGATTAAGGACCACAAAACTGAAGCAGAAATTAACCTGAAGGCAAAATTTACATTTCCAAGGTGTAACACAAAACCGGGGGCAACTGTCAGGGTCCAGAAGCCCTGGGTGTCCTGGAGTTGGAGGTTCTTCCAATTCTTTGTTTTTAATTAAATTGTGAGAAACAACCATGGACATCCTCTCAATTCCTTTGCCAAGCCTTGTATTTTTACACTGTGAAAAACAACAAAAAATAATGGAAAGAAGTAAAATAAAAAATGTATAAATCACTTAAGACCTTTTTCTTTTCTTCCTCCTGAACTTCAGTAAGCCAGGCTCAGCTGTAATTCCTTTGTCCTGCCACTTCCACAGCCGAAGTGTTCAGACTAAACTGAGCTCCTCCTCTTTTGCAACTGTTCCAAAATCTGATAATTCCCATGACTGGAAGAAAAATGGCTTGAATAGAGGCAAAAAGTTTTGCCCAGTAATTGATGATGATGATGATGAAAGCAATAACTAATACTTGATAAATGTGGAGAACCTCTATTTATATTAAAATACCAGTTCTTGTTGTCTGGGAAAAATGCAGCGTCTCAGGAAAAAAATTTCATGTTGCAGGAAGAAATTTCCTCCTTACAGCACTTTTCCAAGAGAGGGACTTTTTGCTTGGTGAATTCCCAATATCCCAATTCCCCAGGCTTTATAAAATATCATTCTGCATGACAATATTAAGAAATGTTTCTTAGGGTTGGGAATCTAAGGAAAATCCCTGATGTTTCCCAAGCAGCTTGGAGTCCCTGTCCCTTCCAGATCAGCTGTTCATGAGCACAGGCCACGGTGCTGCTGACTTCCAATCCCACTGGGCAGCGCCTTGAATCCGTCACGGATCATGAATTCATTGCAAAGCAAACATTTGGGACATGGGGGAAAGCGGAGAATAACTGGCAAAAAAATTATTTGGAAAAAAAAAGACCCTGTAGAGGATTTACCATCTGTTTTGTGTTCCATCCAGGTACTTCTGAGCTTTTGTGCCTTGGAAATTCACCAGTTTTCTGAAAAAAAAAACCCTTGTTGCTATGGAAATACCATCCCTTTCACGATGAATCCTTCTTGAAGGTAGAGGACATTGGCAAGACTAAATGTAAACTTTTTGGGGTTTTTTAATGATGTGTCAGACAAAAGCGGCTGGAGCAGGGAGAATTCCTCACCCCCCAAAAACCACACCCGGTGTCATCACCTGCATGTGAGGAACATAAATGGGGTGATGGGGTCATTATCCATGCCCAAAACGTATCCAGAGTCCCCTGGAGCTCACGGCACGGCCGCTGTGTGGAGAGCAGGGCCGAGCTGAGGGCTGGCTCTGTGCCCAGAGCTCTGTTCTAATGAAACACAAAGTTGAGAGGGATCAATAACGCTCTCCCCTCCCGAGGAGCCCCTCGGAGCAAGCTGTGGGAAGGTGATGGGTAAGGAAATTAGATGTCTGTGGAAGCTGGCAGCATTCCTGTCAGGTTCACACCACGGAGGCTGCCTTGTCATCCCATGGCAAAGCTCAGCAGGGGGATACAGAACGGAGTGAAAGACAGGAGTGTGTGAAAAGAACGTGAGAGAAAACCTCTCTGTTTCCCCTTTCCCAATCCTCCCACTTGTTTTTTCTCTCTGCCTGCACCCCAGCAACCCCCAAGTGAAACTCCCCCAGATGTGACCCTCAAGATGAGCAGCCATCCAGAAGGACAGACATGGTGGTGTTCCTATCCTTCTCCCCACTCAGAGCCCTCCTACAAACACAGCCTGGTGGCTGCTGAGGCCGCTATCGACCCTGCATGTGCAGAGTGGAAAATAAAACAAAGCCATCCCTTCAACTAAGACCTAATCCATCCTCCTGCATCTCGGACTTGTGCAGTGATTTATGACTGAGTTCCTCCCGCCCCTACAATGCACTCACCATCACAAACAGGCTCAGGGACTACTCAAAACAATTAAAGCGCAACTCAGCATAAGCATGGCAGATCTGTCTGCTAACCTTGTGAGTTTCTTCAAAGGGTAATACCCAATGAAATGAATTTCAAAAACAACACATGGAAAAGAAGCAATTTAAAGATAGTGTAGCAGTGAGATCTTTTGGTTCTCTAATAAATTGATGTCAGGAGCTGAAATGTTCACAGAGTTCTAGAATGGTTTGGGTTGGAAGGGGCATTAAAAATAATACAGTTCTGACCCCTGCCATGGCAGGGACACCTCCCACTGTCCCAGGGAGCTCCAAGCCCTGTCCAGCCTGGCCTTGGGCACTGCCAGGGATCCAGGGGCAGCCACAGCTGCTCTGGGCATCCTATCCCTGGGCCTCCCCGCCCTCACAAGGAGGGATTTTTCCTTAATATCCAATCTAAATCTGCTCCCTGACAGTGGGAAGCCATTCCCTGTGTCCTGTCACTCCAGGCCCTTGTAAATTGTCCTTTTCCATCTCTTCTGTCAGCTCCTTTCGGGTACAGAAAGGCTGCAACAAAGTCACCTCAAAGATTTCCGCTCTCTAGGTGAACAACCCCAATTCCCCCAGCCTTAGAGCAGAGCTGCTCCGTCCCTCTGACCATCTTGGTGCCTCCTCCCTGTGCTGGGACCCAGAGCTGGAGGCAGCTCTGCAGCTGGGGTCCCACCTGAGCAGAGGAGCAGAGGGGCAGGATCAGCGTGGGCAGCACGCTGGAGATACAGGTGGGCTTTTTAAATCGCCTGCATGTTCGGCTGTTTTTACTGAGCACACTCCTAGTTTGAAATCTTCGACTATTTTATTCTATTTTTTTTGTTTGAACCGACTGCAGTTCCAGAGCACCCCCACCGATGTCCCCAGCGTTACAGCAAAGCTGCTTTATGCCGCTCGATCAGCAGCTCAGTTTATTACAGCTTATTTTCCCCTCTCTTCAGCTGCCTGCTCGCCTCACTCTGTCATTCCGGGACTCGTTTTTGCGGCCTTTGCAGGATGTGACTCCGCTCGGCGTGGTGGCCTCCTGCGGGGAGTGCTCTGCTCACAGCATCCTGTACCAGCCGAGGAGAGCCCTGCGTGCCAGGGCCTGGCTGCAGGACACCTGGCAGCGCTCACAGCCCCGCTGCTTCCTGCGGCTTGTTGGTTCCAATATGTCCAACAACGGGGGAAACAAATTGTAACAGCTACAAATCACCTGCCCAAGTGACCAGACTTGCATCACAAACCTTTGCACAATCAATACTTGACAAAAGCCATGTTGTGCCTTGGTAAGTTCATTTTTTTTGAGAGTTCAGAAAGGGCTGTGGTAGGAAGATGTGGTTCAAAGCAGTATTAAATGTGCTGAATACTTTTTATTCCAAGTGCAAATCTGTGACTGTACCCGTTAAGATTGTATTAGAATGATAAAAGCAATTAAAACAGATTTATTGCCTTCCTAAGATTCCCTTTTGAGATGGAAATACTCCTGCTTTTAAAACATTAATTCGTCTGTTCCATACAGGTTGCACACATTGAAAAAGTATTATCAAAAACTGTAGGATTGCCTTCTGAAGTAATTTTTTAATCTTTCACTGCCTGTCTTACCTGGCTGAAACAAGACAGTAGAGAACACTTTAGAGAAGGCTGACAAGAGAATGGAGCTACAGCCAGTTTCTGACAGGGGAGCAGAATCTGACACCAGAAATCTCTTGCGATAGGAACAAATGTTTCATCCTCCCAGGGATTTAGTGAGGAGCTCATGGGTATGATTTGTACACATCTGGGTTCAGATCCTCCCCTACCTGTTCATGCCTGGCCACAAAACACAGTCCATAGGGACCAAGTTCTTGGTTTGGGATGCTCAGGGGAGCTCCAGATTCCCTGTGCCAGCTGGATTGAACTAATGCCTGACCACCCTTCCCAGGAAGAAATTCCTCCTGGTGTCCATCCTGACCTTCCCCTGGCACAGCTCGAGGCCGTTTCCTCTTGTCCTGTCTCTGGTTGCCTGCAAGAAGAGCCAAGCCTCTTTTTTAGAGTTATTTGCCACATTAATTTGTGGTTGTTACCATGTGAAAAACACTTTAAAATAACAATCTGCTGCAATTCACGGCAGTAGCAGGAAAAGCCACACACAGGACAGCCAGTGGCAGATCAGGAGACACCCACCGTCACCTCAAAGCTGCTTTTGAGTGCTTGTCCTTGTCCCTACTTCCCCATTTCGAGAACTGGAGTAGCACCAAGGAAGATGAAGAGCCCCAGGGAGATGCAGCCCCAGCTGCCCAGCACTGGCAGCACGGGGACAGAGCCGGTGTCCCAGCAGGGACAGAGCCGGTGTCCCAGAGCAGGGGACAGAGCCGGTGTCCCAGCATGGGGACAGAGACGGTGTCCCAGAGGGGACAGAGCCGGTGTCCCAGCACGGGGACAGAGCCGGTGTCCCAGCAAAGGGACAGAGCCGGTGTCCCAGAGCAGGGGACAGAGCCGGTGTCCCAGCACGGGGACAGAGCCGGTGTCCCAGCACAGGGACAGAGCCGGTGTCCCAGCAGGGACATCCCAGAGCGAAAGCAGAGCTCTGCTAGCACACCCTTGGCGTTATCACTCTGTTTATTGCACTTTTTCCCTGCCAGATGATTGAAACCAATTAAATTATTGGAACCAGGGAAGTGATTTATCTTCAAAGTGCTGCTCTTGCCTGAGAAAATTAGATTAAACTACTGACTTTTCTGAAGTTTTATTGCTCTGTGTCTTTACTCATGGAAGGAAGTTGCCCACATCTTTTTGGAGGGTTATCTCTGACCTGGAGCAGGACTAGGTGTAAATCAGCCTTTAATGGAAACTTCTGTATCTGAATGGGTGCCAGATCTAATCCCACAAAAATCCATGTCAAGGAAAGTTAAAATTCATATTTAGGGCTTTCTTATCAGTATTATTTGGCTTAAGGAACACGTTCCTTTAAATGCCCCACTCACGGACACAATGAGAGAGTTTCTTTCCTCCTGAGAAACAAGTTCAGTGATTGTCTCATTTTGCTATAGCCACAAAAATTGTATCACTCTTACACACAAAACCAAGCCCATAAATTTTTTTAATTATTGAGAAATACTATTGGGAAATACTCTGTACCAAGCTCAGAGTGGCTCTCGTGGCAAATACAAACCTGGACTTTCAATTGTGCAGTTCCCCCCTTCAGAATTTCTAAGTGAAGATGACTAAAAGTCCTGGCAAAAATTTAAAGAATGAAAAATAATTTTTTTTGCTGATCTTTGGAAAACCAAGTCAAACTTTCCTTTAGAAATGGTCTCAGATATTGACTTAGAATTCCACTTCAAAAGGATCACCAACACCCACAGCCCCTTTTCCACCATTCAAAGAACTGCCACAGCATATTTATTTCCTTTCGTGGGGATCTTATTTATGGCTGGACAAGTAGGATACAAAGAAATAGGATCTCTCTAATGCCTTAACCCAGAGTATAAACATCAATCACATCAAGGGGGATTTTAAAAGCATCTCAGCAGCTCTTGGGAGAATCCTGCCCCAAACCCATCCTGCTGTTTATCACCTGCACTGTCCTGAATGCATCAGCTGAAAAGGAATAAAACCAATGGGACTCTTCCCATTCGCTTTAATGGACTTTGGATCAGTGCCCAAGCACATTAAGTTTCAGAGATAAATACATTTTTAATTCAATCAAGTTTTCCAAAGTTTCTGTCGAGATCAATCAGGAACTCACTGGTCTTGTGGGAAGGAGCCGAGGCCCACACACAACTCTGCTGTTCTCCTAAAGCTTAAGCAAAAGTAACCCAGATTTAGGGACTGGGAATACCAAACACCACTTAAAACATTTAACTTTCCTCTGTTAATGGCTGTCTGTGGCTGCTGTTGCTGCACTGTCCCACGTGAATCCCCATCGCTCACACATTAACTGTTCCCAAAAGCCTTGGAAAGGATTAACATGCACAACTTCCCGGGAAGCAGCGTCGCACCTCCCCACCGGCTGGTGTTAGAGCAGGTTTGCCTTGAAAAATAACGACTGAAACAAGGACACAGATAAGCCTAACATGAAAAACAATTTGATTAATGCACCGAGGGCCACAACAGGCGGGCAGCGTTCGCTGGGCTGTCAGGGCTGCCTTTGGAAGAAATTAATGGAGGGAACAAGGTTTCGGTTTAATGGGATTACGAGGCCTCAAGAAATGCTCATTTCTGTCTCAATTTACCTGACATTTTTGTTTACCTTGCAACCTCTTCTGTAACGGAGTTCAGAGCTCTGCATTTGTGACTAATGTATAACATAGGGTTCGTGATAATCTTGTCCTGCATGGCTCCCACAAGGAATTTCTCTGTCCCGTGCCCTTTTCCTTCCTTCCTATAGAAAAATAAGTCAGAAGCCACCAGTGAGATCCCCCTTAGTCAGCACAGGGCTGTGGCTCAGCCCAGCCTTTACCCTGAAATGCAAACCCATTCCTCACTCCGTCACCAGCTGAGCAGGGGAACGTGAACACAACAGCTTTAGGCTAAAAGCAATCTAATCTAAGCCAGAGAAATATTGTGACATTAAAAGCACTGGAAATATATGATAGGACACCTAGAAAGCTTTTAATCTGGATGAGTCGGAGATAAGGCTGCTGTCACTTGCGAGAGGCACGACAAGCCGGGTGTGACCCAGTGATGGATGACCCCGGCTGCGTGTGCCGGCTCTGTACAAAAACATTATTTGTGGCCTTTTTACAAGCATTCATTGCCACCCTGCCTATTTTAAATCCGAGCTTGCTCAAGCTTTAAAGGAAGAGAATGCCATAAATAATGGTTAGAAACTTCTGAAACTGAGCAAAAAAGCTTTTCTGTGCATAAAGGTGGCACTGGTTTTAAGTCCAATAGGTTGCCATCTCCTTGGACTAGAAGCTGTGGGAGGGTGGGAATTTTCTTTCTTCAAGAGTATAAAGGTTTAATTTCAAGCCCTGAGGACAGAAATAATCAGGCCTAAGTCCCAGGGCCAAGCAAAGCTGTGTCTTATTTGCACCTCAGCCCTGCCCAGCTGATCTGGGGCAGGTGTGCAACAATGGCTTTCCATTCCTGCGAGGCACGAAAGGCCATCGCTACAGCAGATCAATTTTCAAAATTGGCCTCTGCCTGAAACCCCTCAGGTTTGAAATTAAGTTTAACTGATATGAAGAAGAAAATGTTCCGTGCAAGCACCGGGCAGCCAAAAAGGAAGGTCCCTGTGCTCCTGCAGCAGCGGCAGATACATCTTCCTGTCACCTCCAGAGCGACCAGCGCTGCCTCCTCGCCCTCTGTGACCCCACAGAGCTCAGCCAAACCAGGCCAGGTTGGACGAGGCTTGGAGCAGCCTGCTGCTGACTCTGCCACCCCAGGTACCCACCTGGAGGGTGAGAACTGCTTGGTTCATTTCCCTGTGCCGCTGGATTATTTTAATTATCTGACTCAGAGTTAGAGCTTCTCAGAGCAAGGATAATTTTTCACCACTTAGAAAGCATCAAGCATCTACTCTGCGTGTAATTGAGGTCCTAAAGTCGTTAAGGCAATAACACAGGAGAGCTGTAAAAAATTATCAGAGAAAACACAGACAGAAGAGATAAGATACAGCTCTGGGAACAGGAACAAAAGTACTTTAAAGTTCTATTCTTCAAGTCTTGGGCCTAATTAATTAACTCTCCTCAGCATGCTTTGCTTCCTATAAACCACTGACTCCCCATGGCTGGAAGTGTCCAAGGCCAGGTTGGACGAGGCTTGGAGCAGCCTGGGGTAGTGGAAGTGGTTTGGAATGAGATGAACTTGAGGATCCCTTCCAATCCAAACCATTCCATGATTCCGTGGCTCTTACATCCATGGCACTGATGCTGAGTGGCTCTGAATTCATGAACACATATTTGACATCACCCATTTTCACGTTACTCTGCAAATACGTTCTCGCAGGAGCAGATTTGATTTGCTTTGAAGTTTATGAGATACTGGCAAAAAAACAGGCTTCGACCTTGTAAACAACCCTGCACTTAGGATTTATTTTTTCAAAAGCATATGTAAACCTGAATAGTCCTCCTGAATTCAGCGTGACTCAAATCTCTGCAGGATTTGGCCTGGCAAATTACACATGCAAATTATTCTACAAGAGGGTATTTTGCAGATTGACTCAAACTTGAGGATGAGCCAATACAGTAACATTATTGCAGTAAGAGATGTAAATGGCTTTGAATAAAGCCCATTTTCTAGTGACAAAATATTTTCCAGGAGAAATGAGATGACAAACACTCGAGCAGATACTGCAGAGAGCAGCGTCTCCTGAGCAAAAGCTGCCTCTGAGGCTGGAAAACAGCTCATTGTTTTCTTCCTGCAATCTGACCTTGCTTCTTAATGAATAGCAAAGTTCCTGGCAGAGAAAGAATTAGAGCTGGAGTTTTTAGAGAAAGTACCTCTTAAAACATTTCTGTCAGTTTGGGCAAGCACTGAATCCTCAATTACTTTCCCCAAATTTATCCAGAACAGGTATTAAGCTGGAAAATGGAGGAAATGAGGTTGTCTACAGAGATTTCTTGCCCTTCAGATTCAAAGAGGAAATTAGAGTCAAACAGTGCCAGAATAGTGAGGCTTTTTTCATATCCAAAGACACACAAAATATTTTTTTTCCTTTTTTTTTTTAGCTGAAGAGGAAAAGATCCCTGATTGCCGTGATTAATGTTTTGACACCACCTAATCCAATCAAGCATCCAGCTCAGCTGCTAATTCCATTTGCATGTGGCTTCCCTGATACACAAGGATGGGTTGGTGCAAGTGGGAGATCAGGCTGGGGGTCTTCACTTCCTTACTCTGAATTAATGACTATCAAACCTTGGGGACAGCACAATCCTGGGAAGAAAATCCCTGCAAACACCAGGGTCTTCCCTGGGCTCACATTTGCCTTTCTTTTTTAGGGTTAGAGCAGGAAATTCAGAGAAAACCTTAAATCTGGAAGTAAAGAAGTGACAGCTTCACTGCAGTCCAACTATTTGGTTTAAATCAGATGAGGATCTGATCGCTCTGCGCTTTAAAACATTCCGAGAACATCCGAATGCCTGGAGACTTCAGCTGGACTTCAGTCAGGGAAATTACTCCAATCAGAAGAAAAAAGGTATAAAAGTGACCTCCCTGATTTTAGTTCCTTTGACGAAAAACCCAGGACAAGATGGAGAGAGGGGATCCTGCTTCAGACCTAAGGAGTGTGTAAGGACGAGATCCCAAGGAACGGCTGAAAATGTTGCTCCTAAGAAAAAAGAGAGCACATTGGGAAAAAACTAATGGCAAACAGCAGAGAAAATTTCCTCGGATCTGCATTCTGTGTACACACTTTGCTTTGCAAGAGGAGGTTTATTGTTCTGCCAGCTTTGCTTGCTGCTTATTTCTTTCTATTTTGCCTCCACACTTGCTCACAGAGTTGCTTCGCTTTTTTTTTGTTCAGGATCATGAATTTCTTTTGGGAACAGGCTCTTCTCATCAAATATTGCTTTCAGGGCTACAAAACAGGAGTGAATTCCACATCAAAACCAGGGGAACCTTTGGTGAGGCGCACTGTGAAAATCGGACTGCAGGAAGAATTAAAAAGAAATGAGAGGGGCAGAGCTCAAGCATTGCCCTGCTCCAAGGGTAATTCTGGATTTTCTGCTTCTGCTTCTGCAGACAGGTTTAGATTTTGGGGGGTTTTTCTCCCAGTTAGGGAACTGAGACTCGTGCAGCCCTAAGGGCCACGGTGTATCCAGCTCTGCCTTGCACCCTTTGAAATTATTGGCCAGGTCTAGCAAATCGGATGGAATGGAATCATGGAATTGTCAAGGTTGGAAAAGACATTTAAGGTCATCGTGGTCAGTATAGAACCACCCCCATGTTCACCATTAAACATGGAAGGGTGAAGATCTCAGGGAGCAGAATTCGTACGGAACAGGAGTGCAGGTTGATGGGATGGATGTGAAACAGCCTTTCTTTGGGGATGGCCCCGTTCCTGGGCAACCTTCAGCCAGAGCCAGCACCTTTTTGGGCACCAAAATCCAGCCAGTCCATCTCAAGGGAGAAGTCCCTGGAAATGTGCCTTCACCAGTGCTTCTGTAACTGCTGACTCGATTTTATTTCTTCCCCACTTAAACCTCGGTACTAAAATGAGCTGGAAATCCTGAAATATCCAAAGGGAGAGGTCTCCCACCCTGCATGTGCTGCCCCTTCCAAAACCTTCCCTGTATCAAGCAGAACTTTGCTTTTGACTTTTTCACAGGGGCAAATTAATCCCCTACTCAACTTGGGGAGACTGGACTGGCTTTTTTTTCCTTTTCCTCCTCCAAGTCTCCATTCCTTTAATTTATCAGAACTCCTACCCTGCCATTAAGGACTCAAAAAAAAAAAAAAAAAAATCAAATTATCCTCTACTGAAACAAGAGCTCTAAAACTGTTCCCTGAAGGCTGCATGACTGAGCAGGTTCAGCCTGCAGCCATTTATTTACACAGATGCAGCGGGATGATCTCCAAGGATTCTTCCAATCCTGGACGAGATTCCTTTTCCTCACGTGCATCAATCCCTGCTGCTAAAGCCAGACTAGTTCATGAGTAAGAATTAAATGATGCTCACTGAGCTGTTACTATGACACCTGATAGTAGCAAAGCGGGAGCTGCACAGACCTCACATTGCTGCACCCACTTCAGCTGAGAGTGCTCTTGCCTTTAACAAGCCAGGAGAGCAGCAGGCAAAGGCTGGATTTGCTGCACAAGTGATTGTTATCACTGGAGAGACCATTAAATAAAATATAATAAAATAAAATCAAAAGTACACAACGCTCCTGGAGCCCTGCTCATTACTGGCCAGGCAGGAAACGATGCCCTGAGTGCCGAGGGGAGAAACAGCCAGCAAAGACATTCCAGAACTCTTTTTGTACACACTCTGGAATCTCACCTTCCAGCTGTAATTACAGGCATCTAGCTCTTGGGAAAACTACAGAATTTTATCTATTGATTCCTGTAAGTTTAGGACGAAACTTGCAATGATTTAAAGGATTAGAATTTTAAAGGTGTAAACTGTGTTTCGGGCTTCAGTTAATTAAAGGGTACATTAAACTCCAAAAAATAAAAGGCTAATTAATACATTACCAGGGCTTAATACTTAACTTCAGATACAAGAAAGCCATTTAAACACACCCTCAAACGAGAAAACTTTTGACTGGGAATTGCTAAAGTTAGCAGCAAAAAAGAATCGGATATAGATTTACTGCTACCCTGATCCTAAAGGCAGCAGAGTGGCTTCAATGAGCGATGGCTCAGAGCCTCAAACAGCAAATCAGCACCCAGTGCCTGCACCTGCAGCACAGCCAGAGCAGGGAAAACCTCAATAATCAGCGTGCTGGGGACAGGACTGGGGCCACAAGACATTCCAATAAAATCTGGCCTGATGTGGCAGCGATGGGTGTGAACAACCCAGCTGTCCCCTCTCCGAGGTGGTCACTGAGAAGCCAAGGCCATTTAGGTCTGAAATAAAGATTTGCCACCAGCTGGGCTTATTTGCTTTGGTAATGGGGATATTCACGCGCACCCATCACTCTCCACTCGAGTTTGGCTTTTAAAATTGCGCTGCCCACGTGATTTTAATGGCTTTATCCCTCATTTGTTTCTCACTTTGAGCTGCTCACGGCAACGTGGAAGTGCCAGACCTATTTTTCTTTTGCTTGATGAGGGTGAGGTTTGGAGAGTTAAAACTAAATTAGTGGGGAAGCTCTGAAATGCTGGAATTGTCTGTATAAAAATCACACAGTATTTACACCTGGCCTTCCACAGAAAAGCAGGGAGAGAGCTGCTGCTAATGAAATCTTTACAGAGAAATAACATCCCTTGGCCAGATAGAAACAGGCACCCGATTAAAAAATTCACAGCTCATGTGACAATTAAATCAGCTTCAGAGTATTTAATTTAAAGGTTGCACACTTGGCCCTGCTGAGTCAGCTGCCAAGTGTCCAACACAATCAGGTTCTTCCACCTCATTTCTTTCTGGGAGCTGAGCTATCGACCTTTGAAATCCATCTCAGTCAGAGGGAATGTATCTCACAGAAAAGCTCCCCGTTCTCACCTCCAAACAGCTGATCCTGGGATCTACAGCCCGGGATCACCTCAGTCCTTCACCCTGCAGGGTTGGATGTGCTCATTTTCCTTCATCCTTCCCACCGTGCGCAGGCTGAGAGCTGTCAGGTTTGGAGAGGGGCTTTTCTAAGGGATAGGAAGTGCCAAGCCAAATTCCAAAGCCATCAGAAAGCCTCCTGGAGGATGCAAGGACACTGATGAATGCACCAGTCAGCTGCTTTAATGCATCCAATTAAGCAGCTGCACAGACCCTGTCAAGTGTTTTCCAAATGGATGGAGGGAAGTCTCTCATCTTACTAAACAGAAATCACCTGGTGCGATCCCCAAATATAATTTTCCTCACATATTCCGACGTATTTTACAAATTAAAATCCTTTTTCTTTGGTCAAACCCATTCAAAAGTCAGTATTCCAGACTCACGTTTTCAATTAACCTGTAAAGTCTGCTCCAGTGCCTGAGAAAGAAGTTCTGATGTTTCCATCAGATTCAGGGGGTTCCAGAGCATGCCTTTACAAAGTAAGGAAGTGTTGAGATAGGATTAAGAGCCTCACCACTTCCTTGATGCCTCAAATCAGCTGCCGAGCAATAAATCTTGGGAGTCCTCTATTACCTTCATCTCATTTTAGCACAGATGGTAAAAGCTAGTGACCTTTATATTTTTTTGTCTTTCTGTGCTGCGAGCTGCAGTAATGAGAATATAATGAAGGTCTCTTTATTTTCCAGCAGCCTGGGAGGACACAGATTTTCCCAGCACTGCTTGGCTGTCTCTTCCCAGAAGGATTTCTGGGGGAGAGGAACAAAGCCAGGCTCCTTCGTGCCATCAGTCTCCTTGAGGGCTCCAATACTCAGTGACCTAAACACGCCTTTCAAATCCAGGTTTACTGGAAAACCAAATGGAGTTGTGCTTCTGCAAGTTCACTTTTCTCATCTCATTTTTATAATGTTGCTCTACCAGGCAGATAATGTAGTTACAGGCAAAAAGTGTTCAGAACCTCTAAACAGAGTAAAAACATGTTTCATTTGGGGTTTTTTTTTTCCTGATTACTACCTTTTAGGAGAAATAAAATGTTCCATTTCTTTCCTAAAACCAGCTTCCACTTCGGTTAAAAAGCCCAAACTGCCTGCCCTGGTGGGATTCTTCCCAGCTGAGATGAACACAGCTGGTGCAGTAAGGGCTGGGAAACTGGGCCAGCCTCTTGAAGATAATTAATAGTGTTAATTACCACTTGGTTTCGTGCAAGCAATTCCATCCTGAGAAAAATTCAGGTGCAACACGTCATTTATTGCTGAGATATTTCGATGTCACCTGAAACAGTGGCACCAAGGCTCAGCTGGGATTCAGGTTGGGCCCCTACCAAAAGTAAAAATGCTGCGAAATCAGTTGTAGAATTGTCAGCTGAAATAAATCTGTACTTGCTGTCAGTCACATCCCTCATGGAGTCACCAAAGGAGGGAGAAGGAAAAGTGTCTCCCTCGAGGTCAGGCTGAGGAGGATCCGTGGGGATGGATCCAGGAGCAGTTACCTCCGTGGGCCTGCCCTTGTCTGTGCTTGGATGTTGCTCTTGCTGTCACCTTCAGTCTTTTCCTGAAACTGTGAGATCCATCTGTATTTGGAGAGCGTTTGGGGGCAGATTTTTTCATACATGCACAGTTTATGTATTTATTTAAAATATTGACATAGTTTTATATGTATGGAAATACGGCTTGGAGCAGACCTTGAGGGAAGATTGTAGGATGGAAAGTTTATTGCCTGCCAGCCAAGGAGGAGAGTCATGGAATGGTTTGGGTTGAAAAGGGCTTTAAAACTCATCCAATTCCACCCCTGCCATGGACAGGGACACCTTCCCCTATTCCAGGTTGCTCCAAGCCCCATTCAACCTGGCCTTGGACACTTCCAGGGATGGATCATCCACAATTTCTCTGGGCAAAAAGCTGCTTCCCCTCTCTGAGACAGCCTCTGCTTCCTCAGGAGGATGAAGGGATTTAAGGTCACACCAAGAGCCCTTTAAATCCAAAAGAAAGTTTCTCCACTCTTTTGGAGAGCTTCAGATCAGGTAAGGAGCTGTCTGCAAATCAGATGTGACACGACCCACTCTTACAAATACAAGATGTTTTAGCAAGTCAGCCAGAAATACAACTTACATAATAAGCCTTCTAATCATCTCTTTTTAATGAAATTTTAATTATGTAAAAATTAGTAACTGGTCTAGAGGTTTCTGCATTACCAGAAATGTCTCCCAAAAAAGCACACACTCTGAGAAAACACCTCACACTGCTGCAGAGCAGGAAAGTAGGACATGTTGATGGGATCCCAAAGCAACTTTTACTAAAAGTGCTCTTTCTGAGGAATCTGGCTCCAACAAAAGAGAGAATCCCTCACGAGGCCACATCGTAGTAAAATATTTACAAGAACACCCAAAAGGCAGCTCCTTCTTCATGGGCTTGTAGAAATGTACCAAAAGTGGAACAAGTTCATCTATTTCTGGTCTAGGCACTCTGAAAACTCTGAGCAGAAACTTCCTCCCCCACTGGGCTGGGAGGTGGGAGAAGGGGATCCCACCTCTGCTCCTGGCTGGGAACAGGCAACAAATGGCAATTCCTTGGAAAAATGCACCTGTTTGGCCATTTTCTGTTTTCATACCAGAATAATAAAACCAACAGAGCTGGGCCCAATTCGGATCTGATTTCTGACAGCTTTAGAGACTGAAATCAAGGGAGAATGCTCTGGAATTGGATTCTAGATTGAAACTGTAGGAAAAGTGCTTTTCACTCCATGGCCTTTCTACTGTTGCTCACTTTTTAACAAATACTTTATCCCAAAGAGAATTAACCCCACATAGCAAATTCACCTTCTGGTCTAATTCATTTTGATGATTCAGATGGAGCAGGGAAATTCCATTTTCTCTTTGCCTATCACCTGATGGTTCAGTTCCTAACTGGGGAGTGGGGAAAGCAAACTTGAGAAAGCAAAAATTTACTAAAAATCTAGATTCTGTCAGGTTAACAGACAAATGGTCCAAATTGGAGGCAATTTAAATGTTTTCTTTTGACATCAAATCTTATCTTCCATCATCCTCAAAAAAAATTTGATCTGAAATATCTTTTTTTTTTGGCTTTTTATCTAATTTTGACATGTCAAAGCATACTCCTGCATAACCCCCTCTTGTATAAGTTACAATAAAATAACTGTTTATCTCCAAAATTAGGAGATTTCTCTTCAAAAAAAAAGTTGTATTTATTCTTGTCTTCATCCTCATCAGCCTTTGTTCTTGTACTTGTTTTTTGCAACCTCCTTCCTGTGAAAGACAAGCAGGACTTTCCATTTCCTGATTTTCTACCAAAAAAAAATGGAGGAAATATTTGCTTGAAGCTTGAATAATTTCTTCTAGTCTTCAAATAAAGTCAGCAGGCTCTCCTACAGATAAATATATCAGTTGTCATCCTTTTCCTGGAATAAAAAAGAGAGGGAGAGAGCACATTTCTCCCCTGAGACATCTGCAGAGCCACAGTATTTATTTTTACCAGTGAGGTTCTTAAAAGTGTTGTTTTTAGAAGTCAGGGTAACTCCCAGACCATGACTGGTTTTTATTTATATTTCATCTTTCTATCCAAGGGAAAAGAGGGAAAAGTTGTTCCTAAGATATTCCAGCCTCCCACAAGACTTGTACAGAGAGTGGGGCTGGGACCTTCTCCCTGGGACCCCAGCACTGAAAAAAGAACATTTTCAGGAAAGAAAACACCCAGGAGCAGGTTGGAAGCTTCCCGAGGCCCATCACTTGCTGTTTGCAATCCTGGACCTGGAGGATTGATAAGGAAAAGTCTCCTCCTCCTAATCTTATTTGCCTAGGAGTGGGAAATAGTTTTTTTTGAGCTGCCTGCTGGGCACTCGCTGGAGTGAAAGGGATCCCTGAACTTCACTCAGCAGCTCAGGCCTGGAGTTTGAAACTTTGCTCCATTTTTCCTCTTGCTAAAACCAAGCCAAATAGAAGAACACCAACAATTAAAGCCACAAAACCTGATGGATTTGCCCTTGTCCTGTAGGAAACACAAATAAAGTGGGCTGGTTCCTGCACTGCACCTGGATTTTCCATACTTTCACTCACCTGATCTGTCAGGAGTTCCCGACTCCCCTGATCAGTGACCATCATGGGCCCAGCTCCAGCCTGAGCATCCCCCGGGGGATGCTCTCAGCCCTCAGCCCCCTCCCAGGATTGCACAGCTCCCATGGGAGCACAGTTTGCTCCAGATTCCTCCCCAAACACCAAATGGGCTGAGCAATCCTGCGCTGAGGCAGCCTCTGCTGTGCATAGCCTCATTGTTCCAGTTGATGCCTTAGGTTTTAATTTCTATATTTTTCAAATCCTGTACTGCCTAGTGTGTGACTCTGAAGTTTCTTGTAGCTCGTGAGCTGCTCTCTTAGGCCAGACAGACACAACAAAGCCTCTCTGAGCTGTTCAAGGACACTCGGGCTGTGCTAGGCCCAAAGGTGTAAACTGGGACCATGAGAGAGGTGGAGAAATTGAAAAGAGCTAAAGCTTTAATTGGTGAATTTATGCTGATATGCAAATGGACCAAACCTATATCTGTGTCAAGAACTTGTGACTTGTCGTCCATCCTGGGGTCCATTTTATGGAAGCAGCCTCTGGCTCCCCAGGGTGTGCCTTGAAGGCCTTCAAATAAATCCCTGCCTTTATTCCCTTACTCCTGTCCAGTCTCTGTTTCTAGGTGGCTGGGAGAAGGCATCACAGTCACTGCTTAAACGCTGACAGGGACAAACCTGCAAATCAATTCCCTCCACAGGAAATGCATCCTGCAGGTGGCTGCTGGAAGGATTCATTTCCCTGCACAGTAAAGAGTAACAGCAGAAAAAAAAATCTTCTTTCAGAATTGTACCTTTATTTTCTATTCATGAATACAGTGCTCCAAAGTAAATCTCACTTTGTAAACAGCTTTCTTTATAGGACTGAAAGTACCTGGCCAAACTGGATGTAAATGGGGAGGGGGGAAAACTATAAATCAACAGCCCAATGGACAGATTTCTTTGTGCACAGTAAATAAATCTGCATGTTTTCAAATTGTTTTACAGACACGTGATGCCGGTTCAAAGAACGGCCAGGAAAAACAGCAGAGAATATATTTCACTTTCTGCAGACAGAAATCACCTGAAGATCCCACACAAACCCAGACTGTGCTGTCACATATATCCTGTGCAACCTCAGTGACTTTAGGACAATTCCACAGGCTGGAGGCTGCACACATTAGGATTCTGCGTTTGTTGCCAGGCTGGGTTTAGACTATTTAAATTCCCTGTCAGGATCAGTTATGGTCAGATCATTTCCCATAAAAAGAGAAATGGGTCCATAATGAGACTTAATGCTTTGTTGTTTGAAAAACTGTTCTAGCGCACTATTAAAAACTCCAAAGACTCTAATTGAACTGGTTTTTTTAGGAGGAGACAATTAAAGTTTGCTGCATAATTAATAAATCCAGGGCCATTAATAACCCCTAAATGATCCCTAAATTTAATTTTATTCATTGTAGACAAATTGAGCCCACTCATTGTACAGGAAATACTTTAAAACACCTGTCAGTGAAATCCTCCTTCCGCCATCTAGAAAGAAAAGCCTCCTAACAGCTCCCTGAAATTAGTGTCACTCATTAAAATCATCTTCAGGCATTGTGTGCCTTCCACAAGTCCTTTAAGCACAAGCACGGAGCTGTTTTGGTCACCACTTATCTCCAAGAGACACTCCCAGCTTTTATCAAGGAGCTTGTGTTTGTAAATGGGCAGCACAAAAAGCCACAGCTCATTTCCCCACTTTTGTACTGAGCTGCTTCATGAATCCCAACCCCTTTTGAGGAGAATTTGCACATCCAGGTGGTTTTGTTTTAACGAGCTGAATCCTGCCATCCTCCAGGCTGCTGAAGAGAGTCGGTCCCGGAGATTGATCACGGAGCTTCAGCTGAGTGATGATGGAGCTCCACAAAGAAGGCAGCAGATGGTGGCCTGGCAGCACATCCCAGGCCCCACTGGCCCTGCCTCGCTGGCACATCCCAGCCATGACATCCAGAAGGTGTCCCCAGCACGAGCACACGAGCAGGAATGTGGTGCCTAATTACAGGCCCAGCTCCTGTAAATTGGCCTTGCTCCTCNACATCCCAGCCACGACATCCAGAAGGTGTCCCCAACATGAGCACACGAGCAGGAACGTGGTGCCTGAGGCCCAGCTCCTGTAAACTGGCCTTGCTCCTTTGAGATCCCTTCAGAGATGGAGAATTCAAGGAGTGTTTGGACAATGCTCTCAGGTGAACTGATGCCTTCTCCAGCTACCTAGAAACAGAGACTAGACAAGAGTGAGGGAATAAAGGTAGGTATTTATTTGAAAGGCCTTTAAAGGTACTACCCTGGGGAGCCAGAGGCTGCTTCCAAAATGGAGCCCAAGAGGGACAACGAGTCACAAGTTCTTTACATTTTTATAGGTTTGNGCCAGGGATCCAGGGGCAGCCACAGCTTCTCTGGGCACCCTGTGCCAGGGCCTGCCCACCCTCCCAGGGAGGAATTCCTTCCCAATATCCAATCTAAACCTATTTTGTCAGTTTGAAGCCATTCCCCCTTGTCCTGTCACTCCAGGTCCTTCTAAATTGTCCTTTTCCATCTTTCCTTCAGGCACTGGAGGGCCACAGAGAGGTCACCCCAAAGCTTCTCCTCTGCTGGCTGAACATTCCCAACTCTCCCAGCCTTTGCTCCCAGCAGAGCTGCTCCATCCCTCTGCTCATCCTGGTGCCTGCCCTGGGCTCTCTCCAGCAGCTCCAGGTCCTCCCTGTGCCGGGCCCCAGGGTTGGGGCAGCTCTGCAGGTGGGGTCTCACGTGGGCACAGGGGCAGATTCCCCCTCGCCTGCTGCCCACACTGGTTTTAATTTTGATATTCTGGGATTCTATGGATTTCTGTCACCCAGATGATGTGTTCATGACTTCTGGAGAGGTTCTGTGGGCCTGCAGGACCTGCAGCACTGGCAAGCCCTGTGCACCAGCTCCCAGCAGCAGGGTGAAGAATAAACCCCCAAAAGCTCCATAAGCTTATTGTTCCTTTGACATATCAGTGACATTCACAGCACCATAAACCTTCCTCGTCTGAAATATTTAGCTCCTTAGCAGCAGTCAAACAGACATGCATCCTGCCTGGCATATCCTCACCGTAGATCACTAATTTATTTCTTACAGCCCTCCTGGGTGCTGTATGTGCTGAGACAACTGCATTCCCAGAAATGGGCATAAATATCTGTATTTATTTTCCCATCATACTGGCTGGGGAGTTGGGGAGAGAGAGCCAGAATAAGAATCATACAGAGAAAATGGCCTGACAAACACTCTGGGTGCACTTCCTCCAGCAGAGTGCTCGACATTATTCCTCATCTGCTGTGCCACAGCTCGGAGTGGGCCGTAATTATGGATTTCCAACTGGCATTATGGTTATTATAGATTAGACGTTCGTCTGTAAAGACTGTCAAACCAATGAAATTTTTAGGTTTTGAGTAGCCTCCAGGGCAGGGCTCTGCGAGACTCGCTTTCCTGAGCCGTTAGTTTTATTTATAGTCTAGAACTAAACAAGGCAGGAATTAAGGGAATGCTCCTCGCTGAAGGTAATGGTATGGAAATGCTGATGTAGGTCTGTGACAGCAGACAGGAGCAATAGCCTTGAGGAAATATTGAAAGTGTGGAGCTGAGCAGAGCAAGCAGCACCTCAAGGCTGCTTTTTGTCACTCTGACAGGGCAAAGTCGTAAATAACCCCCCCACACTCTGCACTCAATTATCAGTAATTTGGTGGCACCAGGATATGATATGCACAGGAAAACACAGCAGTCACCTCAGGCTCTCAGCAAAATCTCTGGGATGAGTTCCTCTCTCACCTGGTTTGGATTGCAGAGGCTTTGGGGGATTGAAGCACAGCTTAAGGTTGGCATTTTCCAGGCTGCTATTCCAAACAGCTTTTCCACCACACCTCCTAGGACTGAACAACGTGAAGTTTAAATGAATCAGCCAATCTTGAGCCAAAAGTACAGAAAAAAATAAATAAATTCTTATCATATACATGTGCTCTATGAAAGTTCCCCCTTTTAAGGCAAACTGAACTTGTAGACCCGCATGGGTCTGATGCTGGTCACTGAGGACAAAAAAGGGGGGGAAATGTGATTTTTATAAAGATAAGTTTATTAAAATATTGCTAGAAGTTTTTTAAGGAAGTGGGAATGGGTCTTAAAGGCTTTGCTGTCGTGTACATCACCAGCAGCTCCCGCTGTGGGTGCCATTTCCCACTGCCCTGTTAGGCCAGGAATAAGGGACAATTCCAAGGGCTTAAAGTCAGGACAGCAGCTTTGGCTGTGGCTCCTCTCAGTGTCTGTAATTACCAACTCGATTAGAAAAAACTGAACCTGCAATCTTTAGGATCACAAAGCATCTGAATGGAAGGCTGGATTGCTTCACCTGCTCTGTGCTACAAGGAGCTGCTGAGGGAACACCCCAGCTGAGCCAGGAGGTTACTGAGCTACCTGAAACACCCCCACCCAAAGGGAAATCACTGAGGAGGAAGGATTACATGGAGCACTACATTTGAAATATTTTTAATTTGTGTGTGTGTGTTGTACTTCGCACACAATGTGCTGCACTAAAATTGTGGTGGCTGCACGGTGATAGGCACCAGCTGTCCCTTTCTGTCCCTGCACTGTGAATCCCACACATCCCACTCACCTCTGGGGGAAAAAAGCTGATATTGGGAAAAGAAAAACGTGCCCATAGTGCACAAACTCAACATCAATGAGCATTTGTCCTTGATACTCCAAAAGATCCAGGATCAGTGCTGGGGAGCGGAGGGATTGGGGGTGGCCTGAAGGAGGAGGATCACGGTGCTGGTGGATGAAAACCTGGACCTGAGCTGGCCTGGCAGCCCAAACCCCCCTGCCCTGGGCTGATGCCCAGCGTGGGCAGCAGGAGAGGGGGGTTCTGCCCCTCTGCCCCCTCAGGTGAGACCTGCAGAGCAGCCCCAGCCCTGGGCCCAGCACAGGAAAGGTGTGGAGCTGCTGGAGCCAGGCAGGGGAGGCACCAAGGGGCTCAGAGGGATGGGGCAGCTCTGCTCTGGAGCCAGGCTGGGAGAGATGGGGGTGCTCACCTGGAGAGGAGAAGGCTCCAGGGAGAGCTCAGGGCCTAGAGGGGCTCCAGGAGAGCTGGAGAGGGACTTTTTATCAGGGCTTGTGGCAACAGGACAGAGGGCATTGGTTTTAAGCTAAAGGAAGTTAGATTCAGGCGAAATATCAGGAAGGAATTGTTCCCCGTGAGGGTGGGCAGGCCCTGGCACAGGTTTCCTAGAGAAGCTGTGGCTGCCCCTGGATCCCTGGCAGTGCCCAAGGCCAGGCTGGACAGGGCTTGGAGCTCCCTGGGACAGTGGAAGGTGTCCCTGCCCATGGCAGGGGGTGGGAACGGGATGAGCTTTAAGGTCCCCCCCATCCAGCCCAGCCTGGGATTCTGCGATCTGCTGACACCTGGCCAGTGCCACCCCTGGCCCCAGCCGGGACCTCAGGATGGATCCAGCCCCGTGTGATAGCAGGGACAGAGTCCCACGGATCCATGGGGCAGGGAGCATCCTGCTCCCTGTACCTGCAGCTGTGGCAGCGAAATGCAGCCCCGGGGCACGGCTGATCCCCACCCCCCTTCCCCCTCTGCAGCCTGCACAGACAATTGCTTCCCATTATTCAGGTGGAAGGCTGTAATTACCCTCATAAAGGATGCACAAATAAACCAGTCACAAACAAATTAATCCAGTCACACCTTACTACCGCACGGGAGTGTTTTATCTGTTCTGTCTCAAACACGATTATTATTTCTAATAGGTCGAGCTGAATTCTGAACAGAGCTGCCATAAAAGTGCTGTCTGCTGACAAATCAAAGGTAAAGCAGGAGCTGCTGCAAACCCAGCACTGAACAGGCCCCCAGCAGGTTCTTATCAGTTCGTGGCTACAGGGACTCAAACAGACACAAAAATCATTTAAATATCTCATTATATCTATTACCAACAAAGTACAATGACACCCTGACCTCAAAATACTCAGATCTACCTCACTGGCACAGAAATCTCCTCACCTGAGGAGGTGTGGATGCTCTCCCAGTGATCCATGCCCAGGAGGATGTCAGCACTTACACAGAACTCTGTGAAAGCCAAGGAATCTCCAGTGAAGCATTTCAGTGATAAAATTCTTCCCACTCCTGTTTATCTATTGATTGGAAAGAGACAAACTGAACCAGCGAGCAAAATTTATACCTCCCCGAGGAGTGACAATAGCAGGATTATGTAGGATACAGGTGGACATGGCACGGCTACAATCGGGGAAAACAGATGGCTGCCTTTTCACCAATGGGAATTTAATGAGACTTTGCCTGATAGAAATAGGAAGCAGAAAAAATCAGTAACAAAACTCTTATCTTTAATTTCACCATTTGCTTTCAGGGAGAAAAAAGGGCGAGTCAGTCAAGTGATCCCAGCTGAAAAGTGATAGTGCTCAATAGCCTGGTAGGAATTAAAATACCCTGATCTTCACCAAAATAGAGGCCTTTAGTCCCATTCCATGTGCAGAATACAAACAGAATTGAGTCTGCCTACAACAATATTTTACAGCGTGCAAATGTTTTGGTGTCTGTAGATTATCACTGACTTTCTTCTCACCATGCCAAATAAGGCTTCACTTTAAAGAGCCCAAAAAATAAAGGAAAAAGGAAACCAAGACAAGCATTTAGATGCTACACTTTGAGTGAGGTGAAGTTTAGACCCAGCTCTCTGTAATGATGAACATTATTCTTGGTTCACTGCAAACATCACAGATCCAGAGGTTCAGGGGGAGTTTTGGGTACTTAGGAGCTGTAATTCCTGTGCAGGCACATGTGAACAGCAGCAGCTTGTTCCCATCCCTGGGAGTAGCTGGGAGTTATTCCATAAACCCAGTAAATACCTTAAACACACAGTACAAAACACAGAGCACACAGCTCTGGCACTAAAGGCATTTCTCTCCCATCACAGGGCACTGCCAATACCTGGTGTTGAGCCTGGGTGTTTTCCTTCCTGAATTTCAACCCTCAAAGGCAAAGATACTTGTTTTGAGAGCTCAAAAACAGACACAAAAGCAATCTATCCCTTTTTATTCCTCGTCTCCCAGTGAACAACTTCAGTGCAAGTCTTCTCCTTAGCCAGAGCAACATCTGCATTCTTGGAAATTCTAAGTTTACAAATATAAGGTTTGGAAACTATGCCTCAATGTTTTTCATAACCATGGCATCAAAACCTAGCAGAGAAATGCTCTTTATCATTTCAGTGCTTCGATGATCCCAAACAGTTTTAAAGTGCCCTTTCTTGTCTCCTGCAAAGCAGAGAGGACAAAGCCTTAGGAAGTCAATACTGGCTCAATCCAGTGCAGTAAACACCTGAACATGGACAGATCCATGGTCTGAAATGGGATTTATTGAGGACAACTGCTGCCTTAATTTGCAGGAGCTCTGGAAAGGCATTTCTTCAGTGTGCTGCAGCTTTTACAGCAACCTCGTGATGTGCAGCCAGACCTGAGCCTTCCTGTGCCGAGCTGCCAACCAGCCAAAGGAGTTACTCACAGGAAATTGGGCTTTGATAGATTTTTATATCTTAAAAACAACCCCCGAAAGCAAACAATACATTCCAGCAATCTGTCTTTGCCTGCTTTTCCTTGTAACACGTGTGGTACCTGCACCAGCACGTCACAGTTTTCATCCTCCTCAGTGCCAGGACCTGGGAGGTGTCCGTGGATCTGCTCTTTCCAACAACGACTTTGTGGTGACAGTGAAATCAAACTGCTGATTAAGAAACCAAAAAATAAGAAATTAGCATAGGCAGAGCAGAGAAATGTTCTGTTATATTCAGAGTCAATAAAGCAGTGAAAAAAAATAAAGAAAAAAGAAGATATAAGCAAAGGAAAATCGGGTGGCAGAAATCAGTAGCTACTGATCACACCCCTCTCACTGTGGATTTTTTACACGTGTGAAAGTTTTCCCTGCACTTGCCCAACATCAAGCTAAAACCTGATAAAAATAAAGTCTGTACCCTGCTCTGCACCACTGTTTGCTTTTCCTACGCTGTTTTTGGTTAATTTACAGTCTGGCTCCTGCAGATTAAAAGAGCTTTTGAAAAGATGCAGTTTGGGGAAACACTGGTAGCACATCTCATTTAGATGCAGCATAATTCACACAGTGATAAT
Source organism: Platysteira castanea (assembly GCA_013397175.1). NCBI lineage: Eukaryota > Metazoa > Chordata > Aves > Passeriformes > Platysteira > Platysteira castanea. The sequence goes on from VYXC01009752.1 coordinate 341,537, forward strand.
TTATATTGACAGCACTTTGAGGTAGGAATTCTGCCATTGTAAGCTGGAATGCATTTCACCTGCTGGAATTCCAAACCGTGCATATTTGGTGGCATGAATCGATTTCAAAGGTGTTGCATGTGTTTGTTTTATGTCTCTGGGGTTCAGGGAGGCTCCATCTTCAAGTTTTATTTACAGGACAGGAAAACTGAGATAAGGAATCCCCTTGCTGCACCATCCCTGCTGGATTCACACAACCTCTGCTTCAGGACAGAAATGTATAACTCTGACTGTTCTTAAAATTTGAACTTCTAGATTATTCTTTGAAGAGCATCCCCACTGCACCTGCTTTTTCATTATTATTTAAAGCAGGGCTGTGGTTTTGTAATGCAGCTTTTTAAAAGGGGAAATGGAAGGCAGGTACAATACTCAGGAGACCTGATGAGACCTAATGTTCCAAGGCAGAACTTTTGTATTTAGACAAGTCCTAATGGAGCACTAAGAGAAGCCTCTTTTCCAGGAAATGCATATTATTATTACCATTTATTAGGGCTTCTCTGAAATAACCTTCCTCTGAGAGCACTTCTAATTAGACAAAGCCAGGAGCTTAATTCACATTAACCTCGGCTCCAGCACCCTGGATAATGGGGAGAGGCAGAAGGGCATGGGCTGGATCTTTGTACAACAGAGCAACCAGAACAGAACATTTCAGAAGAGTTTTCATTAGAGAGAGGAGTTTCTGCCTGTGAGGTACCTCCAGAGCCAGAAATGCATTTCAAACCTGTTAATTATTATTACCTTTTAACACACCAGCACCAGGGGAGGCACCAGCAGGGTGGCAGCAGCAACAACACAGATCTCACTCCAAAACCTTCATCTTGCAGGGACAAATGGCTGGACCAGTTGGTGCCATGTGCTGGTAAAAGCACAATAAAGGAAACTCTCACACCTGCTGGGTTCAGCAGAAAAGAGGGAAAAGAGAGACTTTATTTACATTTAACATACTTTATAGGGTTCTCAATTCCACCAGGGATTGGAGGACATGTCACTTCCTCCTCAATCCCACTGGAGAAAAAGGATGCTCATCAAACTTTCTCTTATCACAAAAGGAATGAAAACCAGAAAAGACAGTTAAGTAAACATTGGCTATTATTTACATGAAAGTGTGTGAAAATCTCTGACTCCAAGGCTAAAACAGAAGGCTTAGCAAAAAACAGGACAACAATCCCAGGTCTCTCTAACTGAGGATTCTCCACCTAAATCTCCTGCTGGGGTTTCCAAGAGTCTCAAACCACGCAGGGTGTTGTAGGACTGCCAAAAAGGGCAGCAAAGCCCACGGAGGTCAGATCCTTGTAAGGTTTCTGACACAGCCTCTCTCATTTAGCTGGAAATAATTGAGTTAAAATCAGCAGGATTTCTACCATATGTTACCCAGCCCTTGAAGCGAGGATTTCAGGTCATGGTTTTTGTGAGTGACTTGGGGTTTGGGTGAGCGATAAAATCAAACTCCATTTTCCCAACAGCATTACAGCTTCAACATTTTCCTGAGCAAGGCAGGGGAAGACAATACCCTGTTGTTTGGCCATTTCGTACCAGCGTGGATGAAACGGTGAGGCAGGAAAACACCTTGAAAGGCTAAAGGAACAGGGTGGGGTTTCCCACACTTTTGCAGCTCCACTGGTGCTGCGGGGAAGAGCCTCATCCCCCTGGCACTGAGGTGCTGACCCTCAGCATCCCCATGACAACAGCAGGCACTCGGATTTCCTGCCCACTGCCAGGAGCAAAGGCAGCAGCAGCAGCTCTGTGTCTGAGCTAATTGCCAGGGGGACGGCAGAACTGCTGAAATAGAGACTCTTGCTCTGTACATCTTCATTAAAATCATCTCATACGTTTGTGCTCTGAAGCTGGGGAAGGCTGAAACCTGAAATGCAGATCGCGGAGCACTTGGCATTGATTTTTATTTTTCCCCCTGCCTTTTTCAATTCATTGAAAAGATTTCTGATCCCACAGTGTTGGAGCTTCCAAGGGGGCAGCTGGGTCACTCCTTTGGAGCAGCAGCAGGGGCAAAGCAGGGCAGGATCACAAATAGAGCCCCTGGAAAATGGAATTTAGGGAGGGCGAGGAGACAGCAGCTGAATTGAGAATTCCTTGGTAAGATCACAATTAAAAGTTAGGAGAGGTTTCATTTAAAATCCACTGTCCTTGTTTTTTTCCTGTGTTTTGGCTCAAGGACAACAAACTCCTCCTGTTGTTTGCTGCAAGCTCCCATCAGAGAGCTGTGTTGGCTTTCCTTCAGTCCAAAGCCAAGGAATCACTGTCAGAATGTGCCATTTCTGACTGCACCATCACAGCTCTGATCCTGGGTTTATAAATTAAAACTGTCAGGAACTCGATACTCAGGAGCATCCCTGGAAGTGTCCAAATCCAGGCTGGATGGGGCTTGAACCAACCTGGTCCAGGGAAGGTGTCTCATGGGACAGGGAGCTTTAACATCTCCTCCAACCCAAACCTCCCAAATTCCTGTCACAAAAGTTTCTCACTATTTCTTGGGACTTTAAAACCCAAATTTAAATGCTGGATTTCTTCACAGTGCCAGTCAAACCTGAGGATTTATCCCGAGGTTTGCAGCCAGTGCCTAAAACAAAACTGCAGAAACCTCCCAGCACAAAGCAAAGTTTGCTCTTATTTAAAGCCATAAATACAATACTGATCTATTCCAGCAAAAACTGTCAAAACCATCAGAGATCTGTTCTTGTATCCTTGTAAAAATTCATTGAAGTGAGGCAGCATGATGCTGCCCTTTAGAAATTCTTATTTAATTACTGAAGCCCATTTGAGAAGCGATACACTTCATACTTCCCCAATTACATCGTCTGCTTCTGCCCTTAAAAACAGTCTCAAGCAGAGCCAAAACTAAGCTCTGATTATAATTAAATTTCCCTTTTACATGAATGTTGGTATTTTCTTTTGCATTCTGAGCTCTCTGCTGATTATTGTAGGATACTGAGAAGGTACAGGGTGCTCAGAAAGGAAAGAAAGGGAAAAAAGAGAAAATATTGTTTGATATACTAAGGAATAATACACTTCTGCAAAAATATGCTGGAAAAGTTATGGGGGGAAAAAAGTTATTTAAAAAAATCCTGGGAGCTATCATGATATTATCCCTAATTTTAGAAGGTTTAATACATACATCTATATGGGCATAAATTTTTATGAGCTACTAGCAGAATCAAGAGCATTGAAAAGTACAATTGCCCAAACATAAAAGGATAAAATTTTTTTAAAATTGTAAAATAATAAAAAATCTATTCCAAGACAAAGTATGGCAAGAGCAACTGGCCAGAGCCAACAATAAGAGGGAAACCAGGGGAAAATGTTGGTTCTTTAGAGAAATATTTCAGCCACGCCAAGGCCAGAACGTTCAATACATTATTTAATTAGTCTTATTAAAGATGTCAAGCAGGTAGTTAACACCAAGGACAGGAGGGTAAGAGCTGTCCCTGAAATCAGCTGGATCATAATGGGAGGAGACGGGTGTTTGCAGGGGCTGAGCAGGGAACCTCAAACCCCCAGCAGCTCGCGTTGAGGCGCCGTGGAAAAACGCCCAGGAGCAGGAAATTGGAAAAGGCAATTGTTCTCCCTGTCTGCCAGCCCAGGGAGGACAGAAGAACGTGACGGCGTTATTTCCATCCAGAATGAGAAAAAATAATCAGGAATAACGTAATGACATTACTGGGCTGCCAGCAGAGGGGACGGGAGGTGAGCAGTGGCCAGGACACCCTCGTCAGGAACAAAGCTCGGCCCAGCTCCTTCCATGGCCACAGCCAGAGCAGCACAGGGAATTTTGTACCTCTGGGCTTCAGGCAGGCGTTCTCCTCACGGCTTGTTGAGGTTAAACTCTGTCAGGAGAGGAGCAAAGAGGGGGATGGTCAGGGGTTACCCAAAGGGGAGGGGGTGCTCAGCATCCTCTGCCAGGTGGGTCCCTTCGCTGGCTCCGGGTGCCACCTGGGTGATGGGAAGGATCTGGTGGCACGGGTTTGGGAGGCACCACCTGCCAGCAGAGACCGAGTTAGAGAGCAGGATTGTTTTAAATGTTGCCCTGCACGAAGGGAATCACCCATTGCCCATGGCCACAGAAGGACAGGCAAACTCTGGGAACCTCAAACTGCAGGAAGGAAAAATCTAACCAGACCTTCTTCAAAGCTTTTTTTTTTCTTTTCTTCTTCAGAACGTGAGTCTAGAAGAAATGATTTGAGGAATTAATAAAGACTCCATTACTTGAAGTTTTTAATATGTTAGAACAACTTCTAAAGGCCCAGAGCTGCCAACTGAGAGCCACTTGTCCTCTGTGGCCAACATCCAGAGGCTTCAGAGAAACTCACCCAAGGTAATTTGAACAAGCAGTGTGGGAGGGGAGTTCATACCCGGCAGTGAAGAAATGGAGGAAAATAAGTAAAAAGATAAATTATAAGAACTGACATGGAGAAATATAAGTTCTGTTGCTGGTTCTGCCATGATTGCCAGGTAAAAGGTTCAACACCCAGGAAATGTGGTTGTACCCCAATATAAAACTCAGAAAGGTGGGGAAGTTTATTCAGGAACGGAGAGTTATGGTCACAGCCCACAGCTACAAACTGAAGTTTCATTATTGCTCTGGCGAGATTTGATTACCAAGGCAGTAAAACTCAAGATTTCCTTGCCCTACCGAGGATTTTGTAGTGAAGTTCCCAGGCTGGTTACTCCCATGAAGGTTCTCCTATCCCAGCTTGCCCCAGAGTGCTGAAGGCAGCGTTGATTTGAGCACTAAACCCCAAACTTTGCTCCCCAGCTTCTGCAAACTCCAGTTGTCTGCATGGGGGGTTATATGAGGCATTTTCCCCCCTTTTAAGCAATTCCAAAGAGGTGTTTTAGTAACACATTACTGGTAATTGCCACCCATTTTCAGTGTCCAGCTGCACTGTTAAATCTTGCCTTTTAAACCTTGCAGGGAGTATCCCAAGTGAAAAACTCAGATTTTGCAGGACCTGTCTGAGCACATCACCCAGCTGTGGCTGACCTCGGAGTGTGGTGGCATTCCCAGAAATGAACGTGGATAAAATCCAACTCCGTGTCCAGCAATGGGTGGTGTGGCACCTGCCCAGCTCAATAGATGGGCAACAGACACTGCTCAGGTCAAGAAAATCAGCATCTAAAATTGGAATATTAAATAGCAGAGGGGAAAATGGAACATAGGACAGGGAATATCAAAGACCAGTAGACCAGTGAGGGTGAAAAATGCACATTTGCAGCCCAGAAAGCGCAAGTTTCACAGGTACCTACCCTAGATGTATTTATCATCTTCACAGCCATGGTTCCAGATACTAAAAAGCAAAAATAGCCTTAGTAATAAAAAACACAGGCCACAGGGCAAGAAAATAGGTTTAAATCTAGATACTAAGAACTCTAAACCTCTGAGGGAAATAAATCTGTAATCTAAATCATATCCATTTATAGATGGGAGACAGATTTGCTCTATAGAAGGAGCTGATTCATCTAAATAAACTACCAGGCATGTATTTACAGCTCTACTGAGATGACTCTGTTCTCCTTCACGTGGGTATTACTTTATTACCAGCTTTCCTGGAGCAATATTTCATTTCAGAAAAATGAACTAAAAGTCCAACATTTCATGTCAAACCCAGGATGCTCATTCCAGCCAGGGTTAGCTGTGGTATTTAAGCATCTCTTCCCAAACCACCATGCAGCAACATCTTACCTTGTTCCCCTGTGAATAATAGGGCCATGGAACAGTTTGGGTTGGAGGAGACCTTAAAGCCCACCCAGTGCCACCCCTGCCATGGGCAGGGACACCTCCCACTGTCCCAGGCTGCTCCAAGCCCTGGCCAGCCTGGCCTGGGGCACTGCCAGGGATCCAGGGGCAGCCACAGCTGCTCTGGGCCCCCTGTGCCAGGGCCTCCCCACCCTCCCAGGGAAGAATTCCTTCCCAGTATCCCCCCTAGCCCTGCCCTCTGGCACTGGGAAGCCATTCCCTGTGTCCTGTCCCTCCAGCCCTTGTCCCCAGCTCCTCTCCAGCTCTCCTGGAGCCCCTTTAGGCCCTGGAAGGGGCTCGGAGCTCTCCCTGGAGCCTTCTCTTCCCCAGGTGAGCACCCCCATCTCTCCCAGCCTGGCTCCAGAGCAGAGGGGCTCCAGCCCTGTGATCCCCATTAATGAAACAACAACATAGCTCTTCATCATCGGAGTTTTCTTAAAGTTTTCTTAAAGTTTTAAGAGACCTATGGAAGAAACATTTGTTTCTCTAACCTGGAAACACTCTGTCCAGAGGGGGCAGATTCCCAGTTGTGCTCTCAGCCAGGTGGGCACGGATGCTTTGACAGCAAACCCCATCAGTGGCTGCTTTCCCCGCGTTTCAGCCAGACCGCGGTGGCCCTGCCGCCGTGCTGCAAAGCCCCTGAGCACCGAAGCGGTGACAAAGCCGCGATGCCCCTTCCTTCCCAGAACGCCAGGGACATCTGCCTGGCTTTTGCCGCTCAGGGAGGGGACAGGAGCTGGAATCCGGGCCGAGCTGGAGCAGCCCGATGGGATCCGCCGCTCATTGGGATGCGCATCCCGGAGCATCGCTCCAGCGCGGCACGGCAGCGGCGGCTCCCCTGCATACCAACAGCGACCGCATCCCCGCCCGGCACAGCAGGGCTCAGAGCGAGCTGTTCGGGGACAGAGACATCCCCAGGGCCACGGGGAGCTGGAATTGAAGGGGAATTCTCTCACCGGGCTCGTTTGCCACCGGCGGCCCCGCGCAGGCTGGCGTTCCTCGGGGGTGACCCGAACGCCTTGGGTTAGGGGGGTTGTTTCTGCTGGGGCTGTTTCACTGGAGCACAGGAGCATTTTGCGTCGCTCTGAAACACCGAACCTTTCTCAGAACTAAGCCCCGCTCAGGCAGGGAAGGCTGGAGGACTTTCAGCTCTCACAGAACAGAGGGGAAGCGCAAAGTACCCACATTCCGCTCCAGGGAGGGCCACAGAGCATCACAGTTCGGCTACAGAGAAGCTGTGGCTGCCCCTGGATCCCTGGCAGTGTCCAAGGCCAGGTTGGACAGGGCTTGGAGCACCCTGGGATAGTGGAAGGTGTCCCTGCCCACGGCACTGGGTGAGCTTTAAAGTCCCTTTGAACCCAACCCACTCTGTGATTTATGATAATGAGATAATTTCCATTAAAGTAAGGGCTTGTTTCTTTTCACCCCTCCGACCTCTCTGAAATCCTTTCCAGTGACACACTTCCAAGCCTTTTTTCCTCGGGGAAATGCAGAGAGATTAGTTTGCATTTTTCCCTTACCTGCTTCAGGACCGAATTGCCCAGGAGCCAACCACGGCTTTACCTCTGACCCCCCTGCAACTTCCCTGCTCCATTTGCAGTAACACCAGTTCATTATCAGGGGAGATAAAGGGGCACCTCTGAGCTTCATTAGATAGAGAGAAGAATGGGATTTCAGATCTCTGGGAGGAAACCAGCAATCTTTTGGGTGCACAGCTGAAGCTGAATGCCCCCGATCCTCAACACCTGTGAACATAACAAAGAAATCACCAATTATCTCCAGGTTTTGCCTCAGAATGGGATTCAGGAACAAATAGCTCACGCAGCAGAAGGTCTGCCTTGCTTATTATTTTCCTCATTTGCAACTAAACACATTTTGGTTGGCTTTATAAAGAGTTGTTATTTGTTTTGTGTCAACAGCCAGAGTCCTGCTGTACTATTATTCACTGCATAAACACACATTTATTCCAGCAGTATCCTGCTCCTACTCCAGCACATTTTTATTCCATGGCTTTCACATTCCTTTACAAAGGAAGTAGGGAGCTGCAGAGAGGTTTGTGGCTTGCAATACTTGTGCTTGTGTATCTCAGCTCATCCATCACACTCATTTCCTTCCCCACAGTTTGTGCCTTTCTCATTTGACGTGGCTGCATTAAAACCTATTTGTTTTATAATCAGGTGAATGAGAGGCAGCAAAGCCGTTGTGTCTGAAGTCTCTGGCTCATACACTCAGAAGGAAATCAGAATTATCAGAGAGAAACTGGAACACCAGCCCTGGCAGACCCACAAAGGATCTCCAAAGACCTGTGAACACCAGGCAGGAGCTGTGCAGTCACCGAGGCCTGTTAGGAAGCCATCCAGTAAAAATCCCCTGTGGAATCACCCAGGGGCTGATGCAGGAGGCTGAGATGGGAATATCCTGGTCTGTTGTGCACCTAAACGAGCAGGCAGGCTCTGAACCAGTGCTTAGTGGGCGTGTTGGGAAGAGATCTCTGTGAGCTGCTGGCAGGGCTGCCGTGGGTCAGGGGAAATGTCCTCTTCTGCAGGGGCTGGGGTTGTGTTGCCCTGTTCTTTGTTAGCCTTCTGAATTTACACTTTTTGGAGTCAGAGTTCTCACAATTTCATGTAAATAATAGCCAATGTTTACTTAACTGTTCTTTTTTGTTATCATTCCTGTATTATGAGAGAACATTTGATGAACAGTCCTTTTGTCCAGTGAGGCTGGAGAAGAAGCAACACCATCCTAATGTTCCCTTGTCGAATTGAGAAATGTATAAATACTGAGACAAATAAACTTCCTCCCTCTTTTTGCTCTTCTCATCTCAGTGTGTGAGTGCAGTTATTTGGTGTTCTACAGCGACAGGGTTGGATCTCTGCAGCATCCCTGGAGCACAGGGCTGGCAGGGGTCAGTGACTGACTGCACACAGGGAATAGATCTGTAGTCAAAGAAATCTATCAGGGTTTGCCATGCACCTTTCCTGGATCCCATTCGGCCGTCCAGAAGAGACAGAGATTTTACCTCACGAAATATCTCATTTCTCAGGAAACGAGTGGATGGCATCTTTCATCTATTATATAAATGCGACCATTTGTTACAGTGGTTATAATATACGATGTTCTTTTCTTTTAATTCCACCTCAATTTTGTGTAATTTCACCAGGCTTATTTTCCAAACTCCATCTTCTTTTTTTCTCCAGCTGCTTTATCAGGTGAAATCACAGCCACCCTCTAACTGATGCAATAATTCACTCTGATGGGTGACACGCACACACAGGTGAAAAAATATTGGCACAGTACACAATCACAGCCATCTTAATAAATCATGCTAAATTAGCAGGGAGAACTCATTTTCAAGCTTTTAGCATAACAATTAAGATGAGCTGAGAGTGGAAAGCAAGAGCTCAGGGCCAGGCTGGATGGAGCTCTGAACAGTCTGGTCTAGGAAGGTGTCCCTGCCCACAGGAGGGGGTGAAATGAGATAATATTTACGTCCTTTCCAACCCAAATCATTCTGTGATTCTATGAAGCTCCTTGGGCAATACTGAGACACAATTCTTGTAAACAAGGCTCTCTCCACACCAGCACAAGTATATTAATATCACAGGCTGCACTTGAAATAAAAGCGTTTAAGGAAGAGCTATATGCAATGTCATAGGTTGTAGTGTAAGATGGGCCCCAAAAAATATTCTGTTACCATTTTCATGAGCTGCTGAGACCAGGTGGGGTGGTGCTCCCTGCCTCCTCCCTCTGGACTCTCTCCTGTTCATGGCCCATCAATGCCTTCCTGCATGGCTCACAGAGAACTGGCTCCTGGATTATCTCCTG
>VYXC01009752.1:351265-380411 GCA_013397175.1 Platysteira castanea
CAGCTTAAACCAGTGTTTTCTGTATTATTGTTTTGTTTTATATATATATATTAGTAAAAGAACTGATATTCCTATTCCCCATATCTTTGCCTGAAAGCCCCTTAATTTCAAAATTATTATAATTTGGAGGGAGGGGAGTTGTATTTTTCCATTCCAAGGGAGGCTGCTGCCCTCCTCAAGCAGACACCTGTCTTTCAAACCAAGACATGCAAATATAAAGCAATTCAAGAAACTGATCCACACAGAAGCAGGCATGTAATTCTAAAAGATACTAAACTTCACCTGCAAGCTGGTAGCAAGGCCACTGAGGAAGCTCCCCTTGATGGACTGTGTTCAGTGGGAATTAGAGCTGGAGATGGTGGATCCTGAGGGTTCCCCGGTGCTCGTGCTTCAATGCCAGGCTGCTCACATGCTGAAGTGTGCTCCTGGATGTCACTATAGGACACGAGAAAGCACCACTCTGACACCTGCTAGGTTGAGCAGAAAGAGAAAAATAAGAAAGTTTATTTTGGAATTCTCGTATTTATTGATTTCTCAATTCCACAAGGGATTGGAGGACACTGTCTCCTCCTCTTTCATCCAGTGGACAAAGGAAGTGTCTGTCAAGCTTTTCCTCAGCACAATGGAATGAAAAACAAAAAGAACAGTTAAGTAAACATTGTCTATTATTTACACGAAAGCTGTGAGAAAATCTCTGACTCCAAGGCTACAACAGAAGGCTAGCAAAAAACAGGACAACACCTGGAGACCTGCCAGGGGGGTTTGCATGCACTGGGTGGCTCTGCAGAGAGCAAGGACACGAACCTGACAGTGCACTGGGCAAAGGATGCTTGGTCCTGCAGGAGTCCAGCGGCATCAACACCCACAGGCTCCAAGGGGTGGGAGCTCCCCTGTTCCAGAATGGACCCAGAAGGAATCCAGCGAGGGGAAACGCTGCCCTGCCATGCAGGACACAACTTCTGGAGCTGGGATAAAGAGTGGATGTCTGGGAAGCGCCACTTCAAACCATTCATGGTAAATACCATTCCCCCTTCGTGGTGAGTACAGCTCTGGAGGGGTTTCTCCTCAATGACCTCAATTTTGTCCACGCTACTGCACAAGCTACACTTCCCTCAGCACAGCAAACCTGCTACCCGTGTTTACAAACACAGTTCTTGTTCTCCCACAAATGCACAGTTGCTGTCTGGATGATCACAACAGGTTCAAAAGGCACAACTTTCCACTTAAAACCCAAGCGCCTTTGTAATTTTTGCTCTGCAGCCCGTACAGAAAGACAAATAAGGAAGGGTTGAAGCCTGATTGTGGCTCGAGGACTCGAATCTGCAAGGCTGTAAGAGGCACTTATGAGAAGTGGTGTTTCATGAGCTTGGTAATTTGCAGTTTGTTACAAAGACAAATTCGTTTCTGACTAAATTGTATTGTAAGTCAGGCTCCTCAGGGAACGTCTGCCTAAAAGGTGATGGTAAAGTAATTTCCATAACATCAAACTATGAGACAAATTATAAACTTCGTAGAGGAGAAAAGTGGGGGAAAGGAGCAGGAGCCGAGATGGAATGAATTTCTTCATGGTAGTGCTCAGAACGGGGAGAACTCCGATAATGCTCTGAAAACTGCACTGCTAAAGCTGGCTGAAAACAAACACAGCCTTGGATTTTCACCTGTTTGCCAGTGACCGACCTCATCCTTGAAATCATTTTTCAAACCATCCAGGTACCCTGCAAAGCCTTTTCCAAGGAGGAGACTCCTGGCAGGGACACAGCAGCTCAGCCCCTGTTTGGGAATTTCCCCGCACGGGGATCTGGCCCCCGAAGCTTTCTCACCATAAACAAGGCAAAAAGCAAATCCCACCTGCTCAGTAAAGGATTGAGTCTGCAAGGGCTCCAGCAACCACACCTGCTCCTGGGTAATGGGGTGTTCTGAGGGGAAAGAGCATTTGATGCAGTGCAGCATTCCTCTGGAGGAGAGCCAGCTGTCATCCAAACACGGGAACCCCAGCAGTGAGCACAGCTCGGACCTGCCACAGGAACACCTGGCTCGGAATGCCAGGATGGTTTGGGTTGGGAGGGACCTTAAAGCCCATCCAGTGCCACCCCTGCCATGGGCAGGGACACCTCCCACTGTCCCAGGGTGCTCCAAGCCCCAGTGTCCAGCCTGGCCTTGGACACTGCCAGGGATCCAGGGGCAGCCACAGCTGCTCTGGGAATTCCATCCCAGCCCCTCCCCACCCTCCCAGCCAGGAATTCCTTCCCAGTGTCCCATCCAGCCCTGCCCTCTGGCAGTGGGAAGCCACTCCCTGTGTCCTGTCCCTCCAGCCCTTGTCCCCAGTCCCTCTCCAGCTCTCCTGGAGCCCCTTTAGGCCTGGAAGGGGCTCGAAGCTCTCCCTGGAGCCTTCTCTTCTCCAGGTGAGCACCCCCAGCTCTTCCAGCCTGGCTCCAGAGCAGAGGGACTCCAGCTCCAGGAGCATCTCTGTGGCCTCCTCTGGACTTGCTCCAGCAGATCCACATCCCTCTGGTGTCTGGGGACCCGGGGCTGGAGGCAGCAGCACAGGTGGGGTCTCACCTCTGTGGAGCAGAGGGGCAGAATCCCCTCCCTTTCCTGCTGCCCACGCTGCTTTGGACTTGAAGAGGAAGAACTAAAGTTGTCAACCTTGAAATTTCCAATCAGGGCATTTATCAAGGCAGTTGCACCAACTGCAGCACAGAGATCCCATCTCATTAACAGTCCTCACCTGCAGATCCTTGCATTTTAATATTTTCATATGGCTGCTGTGGTTGTTTTCCTTAATGAGGCAGAGGGGGTTTCCTACAGGAGGCTGAAAGAGCTCAGCGTGTCCAGCTTGGGTGTGACAAGCAAGGGGTGACAAAGTGTGGGAGTCATTGGAGGCAGCCAACACGAATAGAAAATACCCTGCTCAGCGTAGTACAGTGATTATAAATGTGAGGAATGGTATGCAGCAAGGATGAGGGCATTTATCCTGAATATTAGAAACAGCTCGAGCAGCGAGGCTGAATTCATGTTCCGCGTGCCAAGGGAATGGGCTAAATGACATGAGAGAGTTCCTTCTCCTCCTGTAATTTCCATCACCTCGTGATTCAGTGATAAATTCCCTTCCCGGCTCTGCATTTCATTCAGGTCATGCACAGGTACAGCAGCAGAACAAACCTCCAGTGCTGCTGAAGCCTCTGATGCTGTGAGCAACAGAACACAAAGTCTTGCCCAGCAGTCAATAATCTCTCACTTTGCTCTAACTCCAACTGGCTATTTTCTTGCTGTTTGGTAGTTTCTATTTTCTTCCTACAGTTCCCACTGGACAGCTGCACCACTGACAAGCTGCTCTGATAAGAATTGCAAAACCTAAATTATTCAGGGCCAATTTATATTTATATATATAACTGCACAGTACTGGACTTCTACCTGACTGCATTTTCCCCACACCCTTTATAACCCGAAAATATAAATGAATGCCATCACAACCTCCCTCAGCCTAGGAAAGGCTTGAAAACCCCTTATGTTTACAAATAATACAAGAAGAAAAGTTGCTCTGTTTTTCTCAGCCTTCTGAATTTACATTTTTGGAGTCAGAATTCTCACAGTTTTATGTAAATAATAGCTAATGTTTACTTAACTGTCCTTTTTTGTTTTCATTCCTGTACTATGAGAGAACTCTTGATGAGCACTTCTTCTGTCCAGTGAAGTGCACAGGAAGTGACATTACCCTTCCAATCCCTTGTCGAATTGAGAATTGTATATATAGAAAATCAAATAAAGTTTTTAGCTCTTTTGCCCATCTGAGCCCCGAGGTGTGAGTTTGGTCTCTTCTCGTGTCCTATTGAACAAAGAAAGGGAAAGAAAATAACTCCAGCTTGTCTTCTGCCGCTCACAAAGCTGAAATTGCATTTACCAAGGAGCCAAACCAGTTCTTTGGGAGCTGCACCCATGCCATCGGTTCTTAAAGACCCCAAAATTACCTAGATTATTACCATATTTAAAATAACCTGCCTATTGTTTGTGATTATCAGCACAAAATAAACCAAATTGAAGTAATAATTATTGTCAGATTTTAAATATAAAGAGAGCGAGCTCTGAAGTTGGCACGGAGGTGTTCAGACACAGAAGACCAGTCCTGATCTCACTGTAAGCAGTGAGACCTTAATAAAGGTGCAATAAGATCAGTATTGGAAAAAAAATTAGGAGACACATAAATATTTGGAATTTCAGACAGAATTGACAGTTCTGGAGCTTTTCCCGACTTCCAGGGATGAGTTTATTCCACTGCAAGGGGTGAAGCAGACACACCACCACTCGCTGTAATCTCCAGCTGTCAGACAAGAGGGAATTTCATACGTTTTGTTTAGCTCAAAAAAGGGGAATTCCAACACTTTTCAGGTCCCTGGGGAATACACCGTGGTTGTTGCTTCCTCTCAGGGACAGTCACTCCAGAAGGCATAAATTGATCCCGGTTCTAACAAAAGAGGTTGGGCTTTGTTGTGAGCTTTGGACACAAATTTCGTTCAGCCCATCCATGGAGCAGCTGTGGCTGTAAGGGGTTTTGGTCCCTGGGTCCATCCCGACCTGGTGAAACTGGATGGAAACCTTATCTTTGTAGGAATGCCCTAAGGATTATCCCTCTGCACATGTCTGACCTCAATTTCTGCAGCCATTTCTGTGTGTATTTACTTTGGGTAGAGGACAAGGGGGGCAGTGGGGAATGAAGTCAGGAACACAATCCCAGCTCTTCAGGACAAAGTCCTGTCTACCCTCCAAAATGCTGACTCGTTTTTCTGCTTTATAAAAATGAGAAAAAGTGAAATTCAGCTTCATGATACTTGTGTAGAAAAATCACAGCTAATTCTTGTATCAATTCCATGAATATTTCCTTATTGCTGTTTCTGTATTTTACATTATCATGGTGATTTAGACTGCAAGTGATATATTTGAGGAATAACTTCTTTCACTCCTAAGACTGAGGATCTCTGCTTTATGAAATGTTAAATACACTCTGATTTTTTAAGGTGCTGAGCAACCCATGCTTTTGCAGGGGAACAGGAGGAGCAACTCAGAGTCAGAAGGAAACAGAACAAAATCACTTTTCTCATCACAATGTATAAAAAAAATCTTCACTCTTAATCAGTTTTCTTCTACTAAAAATGTTTTAATTCAGATTTAAAGAAATAAAAACCAATGCCTAAAATTTATTTTTTTTTAAAAAGGATAAAACTTCTTTTTGCAAATGTTGAGCTAAGTAATGTCAATTTTTTTTATAATATTCCCCCTATATACACACTTCTATTTTTCTACTTAAGTACAAACTTCAATCCATTTTTACAGCGAGATGCAACCAGTCCAAAGTGGCTTTTTTTATTCCAAAAGAACTTTGTGCTGAAGCAGCTCACTTAGCTCTGCCCCAGAGTGGAGTTGATCCCTACACGGTATCAGCATTCCCCCAGGTCCCAGCCCCCTTCCCAGCACTTTGCAGTTCATAGCACCTCTGCAGAGGGATAAAGGGAATTGCTGCTGTCTTACAGCTCCGTCTACACACACAGGGTGAGTTTATTTTACCCAGGTGCTCCAGCACTTGCTCCACTTGGGCCCCCGGCCCTGCTCCAGCAGCCAAATCTGTCATTCAGAAAGAGAGAAAACCCCAAACATCCCCCCTGCCACACACGCACACCTAAAATAAATAAAAAATAAATTACAGCAGTTGAGGAAGGGATGCAGCAGATTCCTGGCCCCAACCAGTGCACGTGATGGGTGCAGTGAAAACATTTGCAGTGGCTCAGCAGCCTTTAAACCTCTTCCCTTAGGTACAGATAAGCCCCAGGTATTTATAGACTTGATCTCATTTCCTGTCCCGACTTAGTTGCACAGCGTGTTCCAGGGACTCACATTCCACCTTCAGGCCGTTTGGGTTCTCTCTGCCTGTCAGGAGTCCTGCAGAACACAGAATTCCCCCTGGAAAAGGAGGATCTCCCTGTTTCTGGAGCTGACACAGCTGCAGGCATCACCCACCCACCCACCAACCGCAGCTCGATCCAGCAATCCCATCAGCTTCTGGCCAGAGCAATTCTCTTTTTATCTCTCCCAAATATTGAAGGAGAGATTCATAATCTCTCTCCTGACCTTGAATAGGTTTTGAACGAGCCAAAGACTTAATCTCTCATCACAAAAAGATTAATCAATGCCCTTGATCTCCTTAGCAGCACTTCTCCGGTTCCGATTCCGGTCACGACAATCCCGTTGAGCAGAGGGAGCCTGAACCACACACCCACTTTTCCAGCTCGTCCTGCCACTGTCCCTTACAGCCACAAAACCCTTCCCTAACTCTGCTGAGGATGCTGGATCTGCTCTGTTCCAGAAGAATAATCGTGGGGTGCTTTCTCACAGCTCTCCCACCAGTGACCACGATGGCTCTTTGATCAATACATCCCTGAGATGTTCTGTGTGTACCCAACCAGGTATGGAAAAACAATCAGCCACTTTTCCTGCATGGGGCTCTCAAAGTTTCATCTTGAGGTGCACCGTGGTCAGGCTGCTTACTGTCTTACTGAGGAGTGCCTGTAGTGAGGAGAAAGAGACAGCAATTGTTAATTATTATGTAGCAGGACAACGATTTGCCGAGATGTGCAGCACAGTTTCAGTTTTTATGTCCAATAAACACAGCGTTTGAGCCCTGCTTAGGCAAACCCAAGCAGCCTGGCACACTGCAAGCACACACTGCAACAGGGTGCCCAGAGCAGCTGGGGCTGCCCCTGGATCCCTGGCAGTGCCCAAGGCTAGGCTGGACATTGGGGCTTGGAGCAGCCTGGGACAGTGGGAGGTGTCCCTGCCCATGGCAGGGGTGGCACTGGGTGAAATTTAAGGTCCCTCCCAACCCAAACCATTCTGGGATTCTCTGATTCTCTATTTAACCCCAAACACAGGAGATCCCCAAAGTTCTTAAGCCTAAACTTCAGCAGTGCTTCACGTAACAATGTTTTCTTTTATCCCCTCTGTCATCACTCTCTTCCTCTCACTCTCCCCTTTGTCCATTCCATGCTTCTTTGGTCAACTCATCTCAGCTACAAAATGTAATTCTCAAATTAATTTGTCCAGCAGAATTGCTGCCACCTCCTGCAAACAGCCTGGGAAGCAAAAGCTGCACTGTTCTAGCAGAGCCAATCTGTCCTGCTCTCAGGGAGGGATTAGGCAGAGCTGGAATATTTGGCCAGACCACAGCTGGAAGTCAGAAGTCAGCGTGTTCCCCCTCACCACTGCACATCAAGGGACTTTTTACAAATTATTATTAAGTGTGATTCTACAATTTCTATTACTTTTGCATGATTTGCCTGTGACATTCTGTCCTAACAGTCACTGAAATCAAACAGGAGAACTTTTCCCTCTTACAGAGGCAGCTTGGTCTATAAAGACAGAATTCAATAATTTGGACAAAAGAAACCTGGTTTCTACTTACATTATACCAGTGATTTTGGGCTAAACTCTTTGTTTTGAACTCCAAGCTCTTTCACCCCTGATCTGTCTCATATCTCTGCACAAATAAAGCATGACATGACCCTACTCTGAAATGAAAACCTTCCCTATTACAGCACAATAAATAACTCTGTGTTTCTGGAATAAACTTGCAATTATTCCTCCCAGGAATAATTCTTCAGAAAGATTACAGCTTCTACTGTAGCCTTAAAATAAAAAAGATGCTAAAGAATGTTATTCCAGCACCTGATCTTTAGCAAAAACCCTTGAAGCTCAGAAATTCTATCTATGAAGTGAATTAAACTTATTTAACCATTTAGCGAGGGTGGGTAAGACTCCTGTTTGGGTTTCCATTCCTCCCTCTGGCAAAAGGGAGATAAAACATCTCAGAGCACCTGGAATGAAGCAGCACCTGAGCCAGCATTGCCTGGGAGGAGGATTTGTGCCCAGGTTCTGGTGCCACTGCTCTGGTCCAGGAGAGGAAGGAGCAGTTTAAGGTACCTGAGCATTTTCCTGCTCCAGGAAGAAAGCATTGGGCAGACAGATGAATGAAACAGTCAATCTTTTCACCTTCCACACAACCATTTTCTACAAATGATGACCCTTTTCCTCTAGTATTTGCTTCTCTGATTCTCTCCTAGCAATATAATTCATGCAGAAAATTATCCCAGCTCTTTAGCTAAAAAGATACTGACTTATTTATTTTCTTNAGGAAACCCAGCAGGCTGACGGAGGTCAGTGTGGTTTGGGATGGCTGAAACCACTGCTCCTGTTTGGGACAAGGCCACCCTTGTCCCCTGCCAGCGGGGGTTAACAGATATTAAAGGGCTGGGTATTTATTTCTACAGTGCCACACTGATGGACACCGCAGCACAGAGGGCGGATTTCTCACAATAAGTTGATCCATGAAAAAAGGAAACGGAATCCTCTCCAAAACTGCAGATTACAAAATGATTTGATTTTTTTTTCAATGTAGAGTTGCCTTCTGAGGGATGTTCCACACAATGGGAAGGGGGGATACATTTTTGGCAGTGCTGGCAAAACAAAGATATGGCTTTAGGCACTACGGGCATGGCAATGCTCAGCTGAACTCCTTCCTAGGAAGGAATTGCTGTGGACAAGCAAGAGCAGCAGTTCCAGTGCCACCAAAGGCAGTGCAGGTTTCCCTACACACCCACACTCTCCTCCAGGAGCTGCCTCTAACCCTGGAAATCCTCTAATACCAGCAGCAGCAGCTCTCGGGAAGGATGTTCCAGTGCCACACTTGGCTTAAGGAAAATCTCAAATCTTATTTTAGTATTTAACTGCATAATTTCAAACGCTGCCCTTTTAGTTTTCATGCTCCATTCCCCACAGTGCGAGTCCTTGTGTCCAGTTTGAAGTTTTTCCCCTGAGATAAATCAGCAGAAAAGCAGCTTTTCACCATGGAGACGGAAAGATGGAGACTTGTAGGTGTATCCTGTGAGAGACGTAGATTGAGTGTTGGCTTTCCCAGCTCTAATAGCTCAGGGATAAAATTCATACCAAATGATCTCTGCTTTCTGCTGCTAATTCAAGCTACAAAAATCTGAGTGGTGCAACAGCTTTTACAACTCCTTTGTTCCACGGGAAGGGGAGATTTCAGCAAAGCAGTGACAATCTTGCAGTGAGAAGGGCAGCAATATCATCCCAACAATAATGAACAGATACAATATATGATATATAATATGTAAAATATAATATATAATATATAATATAAAATACAAAATACATAATATATAAAATGTAATCTATAATCTATAATCTATAATCTATAATATCTATAAACCCAAAATTCTCATCACACATAACACATAACATATATCATATAATATGTATAAACCCAAAATTCTCATCCAGCTTCCACCGTGGTGAGTGACCCTTCATTTATGAATTCAGATGAGAACATCTTTAGACATTACTTAAAGGTTTAACTAATCTGTAATCATTATCCCCTGGCCCCCCCACTGAAAAAAAACCCCACAAGACTAACACTCACCACTTGGGATAGTTTTCAGAGGTCCAGAAAATAAGTGTAAAGTCCATGTTTTTCATTAATTTCTACCACATAATTCTCCTCCAAATAGATTTTGGGAAGAGAGAAGTAACAAGTCTTGCCTGCAAGGCACACAAGCAGCAGAAGGTACAGGTTTTGAATTGGCTTTTAAGAAGTCAGAAAACCCACAAAGCTGCCAGCTGGTAAAATTTAGTTCCAGGTCCTCAGTTCAGAGAGACAGACAATCTAGAGATGAACAGAAGCAACAGCAGTTTGCAGCTGAACCGTTCCTAGCAAAATCCATTTACTTTAGGCATTTTTGATGATGAACTTTTCCACTTGTTCCTGGAGCTGGGCTGGAAGGACAGTGACGGATGGCTCGGGGAAGAGCTGAAATTGGAGCTGGCAGTCTGAGCACAGAACACAGCCCAGTGGCTGCTGCCGTGCAGATAAATGTGTGTGGAGCTGCTCCTGTGCAAGCCAGCCCCATCATCCATCCTCAGCAGCCTCCAAGGCCCCAGCACAAGGGTTTGGGCTGCAAGTTCTTCCCTGAGTGAGGCTGGGGGCAGAGCAGGGACACGGGGCACTCTCCAGCCCACCCACCCTCAACCCTGTGTCCAGCGACCCTAAAGCTTTACCAAGGCACACATCTGCAGCCTGTAGAAATAAAGGATGATTTTGTACTAGATTCATTAAATAAATTGTCAGGAGGGTTTTCTGCACCTGATCCTTCTCTACCACCTAAAATTGCAGCCCACGTAACATGGAGGAGGATGTGGATGCTGCTTGTTTTGGTCCAAGGACAGGGTGAACAAAGCAACACCAGCTCGCACTGAGGGCTTTTGCTTTCCTCCCTCACCACAGGCAGCACAAGGACACCAGGAATGTCCCCCTGGCCTCCACGTCCTCGCAGAGGAAGCCCTGGGACAAGGTTACACATCACCCCCGACACCTCAGGAGATGAGAATTGGCCCAGGGGTAGCTTTGATCCCTAATTATTGCAGCGTGTCAGCCCTGCTGTTTAATTCCTGTCACAGCCACGAGTACAACAGGTGCTTTCACACCTCAGCTCTATTTTCCTCATGCATTACTCTGCTCGTGCAAGTTGCTTCCTTCTATTGGCAGGGAATTACAGAACCATTATTGCATGTTCATGAGAAAAAACTCCAGATAGCAAGAGGTCAACAGGTTGAACTTTACTTACTTTGGCACCGTCAGCAGTTGGTATTGCTTGTATTTCATGATAAAAAAATCTCTCCTTATGCTGGAATGGAAAAAAAAACCCCATACTTAGCTTTTATGTCTTGGTAATGCAGACATTTGGTTTTTAAAAGAACAGCCCAGTTCCCATTCAGATGAAAATACTGACTTGCACAAGGCCTTACTGTTAAATGTTTCCTTTGAGTTTTATATTTAAAGTCATGTAAAAAATGCAGGTAAAACTCAGCTCCAATTACATTTTCTTTGCCCCTTACACTTTGTAATTCCTACTGAATGGAAATAGGCGGGATTTTTTCCTCCCATTACCTGCAGCAACCACGGCTCTTTGTGGGGGTTCAGAGTGCATCAAATTTGAGCCTGACGAGACTCTACCCAGGCTCCCTAAATCCTGGGGCTGGGCTAAAGGATCTCAGGGGAATTTGCCTTAGATGTGGCTCTCGCAGAGATTGTCTAGATCTAGAGGATTGAGGGAGTCCCCATCCCTGGAGGTGCCCAAGGAAGGCCTGGATGTGGCACCCAGTGCCCTGGGCTGGGTGATAGGGTGGGGATCGGGCACAGCTTGGGCTCAGTCCTGGAGCTCTTTTCCAACCTAATCACCCCCGTGATTCTGTGAGGTTTTCTTCTTAACCTTCACGGGCAATATTTATTATCCTCACTGCATTACAACCTTGAAAGGAGTTTCTGCTCTCCCATTCCAAACCACTTAAGAAAATTCTGTTTGTCACTCATTAAGCAGCTGTAGAGAACCACACGAAATTATTAATACCACACGGCTGTGCAAACAGCAGGGAAAAAATGGTTACCACATTTTCCTCAACAAGCAAGGCAAAATCCTTCCAATTAACATTTTAATTAGGAAATTCACTCACCATGAAAGCGTCTGCATTTTCCTAAAGGTTGTAACTCAGTCTCTTTTTAATTTTTTTCACAGCATTTTTCACTGTGGCTCTATTGGAGATTAGATACCCGGCAGCAAGGAGGGAGACTAAGTGAATGATACTTTTAGCTCATACTTTATTCTCTTTACTTTAAAACTTCAGGAGCTCAGGCATCTATTTCACCCATCATTTATCCTTGGAGAGTAAGGCAGCTTCGGGGAAAAAAGCAATTACCTACTATGGAAAGTCTAGTAGTTACAATTATGAAATAATAAAATGTCAAAGACACGTCTAATTTAGATATAGGGTTTTATACTTTTTAGCTTAGTGAAATAGTACAAAATACTCCCTGAAATTATTCTATCCATCAGGTGGAATCACTCCTTTGACTGTGACACCAAATGCAAATTCACAAGTGTTTATACAGCAGATCTGAGCGTGCATTAGAAACCAGCAATTGAAAATCTATTTTGCTTACCTTGTCACCAGTAATGGAATTACAGCACTAAAAACCACTTTTCCCTCTTGAATACATGAAGTAGAACACGTCCGTCTCGAGAGTGAGAAGAATTCAACTTCCCTTCCTCTTGGCTCTTGGAAGAATGCAACATCCCTTCCTCTCAGGGCTTGAAGTGTCACTGACAGTCCCCACAAAAACAACTCAGATTCCCCCACGACCACCCCGATTGCTGCTTAACAGAGGAATCCTCACGGTTCATAAATCTTTAACAGCAGAAACAAACTCCAAAGGAAGAGCGACAGCAAAGTGTAACCAAACTTTTCACTGAAGTTGTCTGAGCAAAGTGATCTTTACCCAACACCACAAGGTTCTCTGTGATGCTCAACTCCTGGACTGCAAATCCTGGCTGCGTGTGCTGCCAGGTGAAGCCTTGCTAATCTCTACATGGTGATAAGCAGCACTGCAAGGTGGCAGAGACAGGGAAGAGATAAAACCCTTTATCATACAATCACAGACTCTGAGAGTGCCCAGGCCTAGCACTGCAGCCAAGCTCTCTCTGTTGAGTGCAAGCAGACACAGCCTTGCACCCCAAGTGTTGCTGAGCTCCACTCCTGACCCTTACACGAACATTAAAACCACGGACTTGCCCAAATCTGGCAAAAATAGCTGTGAGGATGCCACGCAGCAATGTTAAACTGGAGAACAGATCCCAGGTGATCCCCGAGGAGTCAGTGCTGGTGTTGTCCCTGCACTGCAGGAGTCCTTGATGTGACAATGTGCTGCCTCAGCCCCTCCAGCTTCCTGAGCTGTCACAGCAGCCCGGCCTGGATGGGGCAAGGGGGACAAAGGTGCAAAAGAAGAAAGAAAATGCAGAAAATGCTCAGGCAATCCAGCAAGCAAAGCTAGGGAGAAGCATCCTGCATCATCTCAGACATCAAGGCCTACATCACAGCCGGGCTGTGAGGCAGGAGAGGGACAGAGAAGCCAAGGGACAGAGAAGCCAAGGGACACCCCCACCACAGGTGAGCCAAACCCTTTTCCTCCACCTTGGAGACACCAGCACCAAGGAGTTTTGTGGCAAAATTCAAGCTTGTGTTACAGCATGAGGACAAATCGTTTTGTCTCAGCCTCAAAGGAGCAAATTTAGCATTGCCCAGCCCCTTGTTCTGTGGAGAGGTCCAAACCCTTGGGATTGTGCATCTGTAAAAAGTGAAGCCCACAGTGGTACAAAAATCATCCCAGGACTAAGTGAAGAAGAGAGGAAAAGAACAGTTGGTTGTGGCCAAGGTTACTGAATTCTTCATCATAAATTAAATTTATGCAGCGTAATAAACTTCAATATTTGAAGGGTTTTTTTATTCTTTCAGACTGCTCTAAAATGACATCTAACAAGAGGAATGAGGACAAAGAAGCTGGCTTTAAAACAGAACTGGACAGATTTAGGGCCAACATTCTACAGTACTTTGTAACTTCTGTGAGAGAAGCCAAATGACCCAGGAGCACCTTTTCAGTCCTATTTTTTCAGGCTGCTGCCATTTTTCAGTGGCTCTGTTCCTGAACTACATTCCCTACTAGCTTCTTTCAAAAGCAACATCTGCCCAGATGTGCGTGAGGAAAACCAAAAGAGTGGAGAGTGAGAAATGACAAAGTGCAGCAGTGCCCAGGATGATTATGCAAAGCTCAGGGAGTTCCCACACCTCCTGGCACAACCTGCCTGCAGTACCTTCCCCAGAAGGGCAGTCCTGGGGCAAGATGAGCCAGGCTGAGCAGGGCAAAGCAAGATTCTCAGGCAGAACTGCCAGGGCCTCCTCCGAAGGCAAGGGATAATCACTGCTGTGCCCAATGCAGTTATTACTTTTGCACACATTATTCCTGCCTGAAGGGGAAATCAAATAAATGTAGCAATCTAAAGCTTGGATTTGTGGCAAGTTCGTCTTGACAGCCTTCTTTTCCTTCCCCACCCAACTCGGAGCAGCAGAGCCTCTGTAAAATGAAGAGGTAACACCTGCAGAACAAACAAGGCTTCCCTGGACACACCGTGCAGGATGTGAAAAGCGCGTCAAGGAGCACTGAGCACTTCGGTGGTGATCTAGGTAGGATCGGATGAAAAGATAATGTTTAATCAAGACTGATGCTATCTGCTCCTGCTGGCTGGATACATGGGATTTCTGGCACTGGGACACTGGGAGATTTCATACTCACCACTTCATGTGAGCTCAAGATAACCCCTGCTCTGAGCTGGGCACCTGGCACATCTCACAGACTTGTACACAAATCTGTGCATCGGTATTAAAGCGTCCAGCCAGAAACAAGTCTAAGCTTTTCTTCAGTTCTTTATAGGCTGAGGAAAATCAAAACAAGTGATTAAGACGGTTCTTTGCTTCATTAACAAATATACAAAGTTTTATTTTGTTTATTCGATTGGTTTTCTGTATGTTAACATTATCATAGCAGTTATAACCCACATTCACAGCAGAAATTTTCTAAGAGCATTTTGCAACACTAACTGCTGTATCAGAAACCCTTAAGAGAAACTTATCTTTAGCTACTCAGGTAACTTGAATAATAAAGTGCAAAACCACAATAAAATTTGACAGACATATGTCCCAGCTCATATTCAGTGGAAAAGAAAGGTTTGTAAGACCTCTAGATATGGATTCACTGCACACAACAGAAGAGTGTGACCTGAAGACACCAGTTTTCAAGTTTTCCCATTACCAGACATTGATTACAATGAGTAATTTTCCATTTTTAAGGGTAACATACAGAAATCACAATGAGGTTATAAATAAAACAAAACACATTGGCCAGACAACCTGAAGCTTAGCCCTGTATTTGGTACCTTTTACCCAAGAAAGGTTTTGGGAAGAACTGATGAACAGGAACAGTTCATTTCTTGATGAAATAACCTCTGATTTGACAAGGAATCGACTGGCAGGACACAACACAGCGGCTTGTTTGGGACACAAGTCATAAATGGTTTTTTTAAATATAGATTTTTTACCACCTATAAACATGGTCTCATTCAACTAATGACTGCCAGCACTAATTACTGTCCTGCTCAACCCAAGAAAATAGAAAAATCTCAAGAGTATTATGGGAATCAGGTCCAATTCATAAAATATAACCCGATCTTTTGTGTCTCTCCCTCCGTACAGCCACTGCTGCAGCCTCCCCAGTACCAAACACTCTTTTCAAGACAGATGAAGAATCACAAACTCCAGGTGCCCTTCCCTTCCTTCTCCCTAATTGATCTTCATGAAGCCCCCTTTGGAGCTATGAGTGAGCATCATCCACAAGGAACACTACTCACACTTTTACTTACAGAATGCAAAGATGCAAATTAAATATTACTCTAATTTAGTCAGCTCTAACATCGCTGCTCTTCTACCACTCGCCAAGAAATGACAGTTCAGCAGGCCAAGCTTGAAGAAATAGCAGAAAGTTTTAACTCTAAATTGATTCTGCGTCCCTTTGCCACGTTACTGAGCTCAGTTTGCTAAGGACACAAGACACCACTGCCAGAACAGAGAACAGGCTGAACAGCAAGCTTCAAGGACCACGTCCTGCTTATAGCTCTACGTGTAACCAAAAACTGCACAACGCACATTCCCAAAGAACTCACTTTTACACAATACTCTCCTTCACGTTGCTCTATTTCACTACAGTGCTCTCCTCGAGGAAACAGTTCCGTGCACAGACAGACAGACAGACAGCAGAACATCCAGCGCTGTTTGGGAGGCCGCAGTTTGCATTTCCCCCCTCTCTGATCCTCTCAGCAATCACCAAACCAAGGACCCAGCTGTTGTACCTGGGATAAGGCACTTGCCCCAGACGAGCAGTACAGCACCAGGCCAGCGTGCCAGACAATCTGGAGGTACCTTTTCTCCACCTTCAGAGCCAAACAAGGAATAGTTCTGTAGCAATTGTGCTCTTTCAGCCTGGAGTGCTCCTCCTGCAACAGCTCTGTGCAGCTTTACGAGCTGCTTCACATTCTTCCCTAAACTTCCTAGTTATGGCCACAGATTTTGCAAATTTCCAGAGAATTATTCTATTTCCAAATCAGCTCGAGGTGCACTTCCAAGGGGCATGCGAGAAGGTTGGTCAGAACTTGTGAAACATCACCAGGAAATCACAGAAAGAAAATTTCCCCCTGTCCAGCAGCAGCTCTTAACCACCTACACAGCCAAGGTTTGTCAGTCGAGGTCTCACGTGATTTCAATTCCCTGAAAAAACAAAGTTGCCTTATGGCATGCATAGTAGAGATATCACTAGTGCTACCTGGAAGAGTTCGAGCTCCAATCCTCCTCCCTCCCACAGGGGACAAATTCACACCCACTTATCTGGAGAGTTCCAATTCAACCTTTGCTGCATGTATTTCAAATAATCCTGTGCTCCAAACCTTGGAATAGCCTAGGAGTAAAAAAACCTGGTAACTCACCACCAACAGAAGACTAAGAAGTGAGATCTAATTTCTATCAAAAACAAAAGCACATCTCACTTCTGGGTTTATTTATTACTTTCTCAAAGACATTTTAATATAATTATTCTGATATTCTGGTCTAGATAACAGCCAACATCTCAGTTTTAAGGAAAGCCCCTCATTTTACACTGATTTGAACTCCTGGTAGCTTTAAGCACCCAAATAATTTTAATTTTTTTTCTATTGAATGAATGTTCTGCAGTTCTAGAAAGATGAGTTATGCACTTTTGTTCACATACAAAAAGACAGTCTAACAGATGTAAACTATTTATTGAATATTTGCCACCAATATTGTTAAATACATAATCTTGCAGTTTTCCGCTTTCAAGTTAAAATGTCAGAAACAGAACACCAAATATTTACAATTCTTATAAGGAATGTTACATAATGACACATTAAGGCGTAAATTCTTTTGGCTTATAATTCTGAAAAGAATGATAATAGCAAAAAGTGATGCAAAATCTTTCTTGTGAGATTATGATTAAGCTACAATGTTTTACAAAAATATGGTGTAAGATGGCAATAATCCCATTCAAAATCCTGCATTAGGCCCCTCGGGAGGGGCTGATAATTTATACAGTCAAAACTTTAAAATTTACATATAAAGGTACCCTATCCACCATTGAAAAGTACAACTCTCAACATATACAGTTTTCAGGCCACAGTTTTGAAGGTCTGGAGTATCAAGTTGGTTTGATGAATTAGTCGGTTGGCACTTATGAACACATTTATTGCCCTGTGGAAAGAGAAGAATAATGCTTCAGACACTTCTAGAAACACGGCACTGGAGAAACCCAGCATTACTGGCACCTAGGCTTTGAAAATGGGAAGCTCGGGGATGTTCCAGCCTGTGCTGACCTACCTGGAGCTCCCTGCTGGCAGCCAGCCAGCCACATTTGCATAGCTAAGCCCAGAAAGGCTGTGTTGATTTGGCAGGAACCTAAAGAATTTGGCTCTCAATGTCACTGACATCTCAATCCTTTCGTTCTGGTGTTCAGATAACGAAGGGAGAAACGTGGAGCAGATGACTGGGGCTTGGAACCAGATGATCTTTAAGGTCACAGCCATTTTCTGACTCTGTGGTTGTTAAACACCTTTCCAAAGCTGAGCTCTTCACCCCCAGGAATCTCAGGATTGGCAACTCCTTCCTCAAGGAATACTAAACGTGCACATGTGACAGCAACACACTATTTTGGTTACCTTTCTGCAAAGAAAGGTGTGGGGTCAGGGAATTTTTCAGCTCAGTAATGACGTCTGAGCATGACTTGTGTTTAGTGCTGTTACTGCCTGGGGGGGAGCAGGGATCTCACTCAATGTGCAGCTCAGACAGATGGAAATTCCCCCTGATTTCCCAAGGACAGGAAATACAAGCCTTGTGGAATTTCTTACACTACTGCAAATAACTAACACACTCAAAGCCCACAGCACACAGTACTTCTGTCCAGGAATCAAAGCTACCAGGGCCTGAACTTCTCATTTGGGCATCATCACCAAATTTAGCCCCAATTTCAGTAAGAGGAGAGAAAAACAAGAATGCTTTGATGGGAGCAGGATCACATCTTGAGACCCAGCTGGTCTCAAGACTTCTCTCTCCTTCAGTAATGCACCATCTCCTGGGTGCTCTCAGTCTTTGCCAAGCTGAACAAGAGCTGACGTGAAAGTTGGTTCTCATCTTTCAAACACAACACTTGGGCACTGTCAGAACTGAGGGGGATACACTCATCTTCCAAAAGAATCACTACAGTGAATTATACAGGAATAGTGACTTCAAAACCCAAGGTGAAGGCCTGGAAAAAGCCTCAGTTTGAAGGCTAAAATGTTCAACTACAAAAAGATTCAGTTGAATCATTCCAGATACTGCAGAGCACTGTGAGGGTCTATAAAGAAAGGTCAATAAAAATGTAAATCAAAGAGAACAGATGTACAGATGTTTCGTGTTTGCAAATGATACTTCAGATAGGTAAATTACTTTTCTCAATAAAAAAATCCATAATTTCTTTGTCCTTGTATATACACTGAGAAAAACCACACAGGACCAGGAAGTTTTACTTGTCATATTCAAATTCAAAACTAACACTAGCACACGGGTGTTATATGGTGGTGTATTTCACAAATTTCCCTTTATTCAAAGGGATTACAAAAGAAATAGCATTTTAAAGCAGCCACGGTACTGAGAGGACATAGGTAAGGAAATAATTAGCCAAGTCCTCAAAAAGGCAGCTTACACCCCAAAGCTTCTCCTATTTTCCTGTTAGTCACCAAAGCCTTTCATTATGTAAATTGTCAAAACAACACGACAAAACCATACTTACTTTCCATCTTTAAAATAGGTTTTCAGAGTATCACTGAAACTTTTGGAGTATTTTACAAACTCTTTCTTTTGGTGCTCAAGTGCCTAAGAAAACAAAAACAGCAGGAGCAGAGTCTTAGTTCACGTCTTGTTGGATGGATACAGTGAGAACCTTGAGGTTAAACTGATCAGTAAATTGACTCATGTTACATTGGGAATAAAAATTTTGATTTTTTTTTCTTTAGAAGAAACAAAGAGAAATTGTTTTCTTTCTATAAACTCCTGAGACTTATCATACAACAACTTTGCTGTTAAAGCATGGTGTCATTGACCAGCTAAGCTTTCCTATCGATCCTTTGATCCAAAGGATGCCTCCTCTTTTGCTGTTAGAAATATTGGATGAAGGCTTGGTGCACGTACCCGCCGGTTCTGGTACTGGTATTTCTTGAAGACATTATTTACTGTGTCAAGAAGCTCCTTTATTGCACTTGCGATGTCCCTGTTGGGCAAGAAAAAGAGAATTGGAATATCCTTAGGAAATCCCATGAAATGCTGGAATTTAATCCCTTTCTAGCAGTCAAATGCTTCTTAACACAGTCTCTACAAAGTGTCAGACATGGTGCACAAAAACAAATGCAGAGAGCCAGAGCAGTGCTCTGGGAATTCAGCCTAGGAATCAGCAAGTTTGGTCAAGTAACAAGTAATTCAAGTAATTTCTAGTAAATTCAAGTAAAATACTCAAGTAATTTCTAAATGGGATCAGGCTCTCTTCCAATGCTGCCACATCTCCTATGGCATTTCAACATTCAGGCCTAAATACAAGAAGTTTGACCTCTCCATCTGCAGAAAAATCCATCATATTGTACTTACTTGATTGTCTGAAGAAACCTCACTCTGTCATTGATCTCATCAGGAATCTTACTAAGAATCTGTTTAAGTGCTCGTGCTTTTTCATTAAGATCTTGGAATTCAGGTTCAGGTCTTTCAATCATATACTCTGGCAAAAAGAACATATTCAAAGCCATTAGCTTGTCCTCAAGTCTGTAGTGACAGCTGAAAACACGACACAAAAAGCCCCAGGACTGCCGTGGTGTGTTTGAAGGTGAACAGCACAGAAACAGCCACGAGCAGAGAACTGCACTGAATAAACCCTGTGTGAATCAGGACAGTGCAACAATCACCTTTATTAGGGCATGGTGGAAAAAGAGCCCATCTTCCTTTATTTGAGACATTAAAGTCATCAAATTCAGTATTAAAATAACTTACAGCCTACAGTATATTCTCCTTCTCTGACAGTGTAACTACTGCTTTTAATTTGAGGCAGGGAAAAAAAAGGGGATGTTATACTCCAGATTTGCCTCTTTCTGGTTTTGAGCATTGCAAAAGGTGAACTATGCAGCCATAAAAACATAGTTCTGAACGTTCATTTTCTTCTTTTCTTTCCTATATTAGTCAAGTATGGTTTTCAGGGAGATTTAATTTCTCCAATGGTGGTAATCAAAAATACAACTATTTTTCCACCACGCTGAAAAAATTCTACTAAGAAACAAATAATCTCTTCTGAAAAAAAATAAGAAATAGAGAACTGCATGTTCCTAGTTAACAGTGTAATTAAAAATACAGTTATTCAACGTAAGATTTATTACCTTCTACATCATCAGCTGCCATACGCAGAAGAGACTCTGTGAAATTCACATCCACACTTTTTTTCTCCAGGATTTTCATGATGATGTCTTGTGTAAGACCTGGATTTTCTTTTTCAGCCTGTATAGCAGAGAAAATTTATATTCTTAAATATGCAAGGCCTGGACATCGCAAGCACAAAGGCAGATTTTCATGTAAGTTGCTTCAGATACTGCAGGAGTTTGCTAGAAACTTTGAAAGTCTAAGGCTTTAGACCAGTGTATTACATTAAAAACCATTTTTCCACTAAAAATTCATTTTTCTTGGATTCCATCACTGATTTCGTATAAATAGCTTTTCCAATAAAGCTTGCACTCATTTTAATTTGAGTAAGAAAGGTTTTAATAAATGTCTCTATCCTGTAATATTTTCATAAACATTAAGCTTTGAGCCAAAGATATTGTATCCCCTGGAATTTAATTCACTCCACCACAGGTGCTACTCCCCCACCTTCCCCATGACACTTTACAAATGTGCCTCTCATGAATCACATCCCATGCTCAGACATCAGCTGGGAGCTGCTCTTTCAGAAAAATCCCAGCTTTTGATTGATGACAAATCCAAGTAAAGAGCTGGACTAACACTGGAGCAGTTCACACTACCTGTGCTGCTACCAAAAAACTGCTCTGCCTGGAGTAAAAATGAGCCTGGGTTGGTTTTGTAGCTGGCACTGCCATTTCTACCAACATCTCAGCTTAACATTATCAGCATCCAGCTTAGCTCCTTACCATCAATTGTGAAAACACATAAAACCAACCCACACTTGTAGGAGCTCTGTTTGAGACTGAAGACCATCAAGGTACCCTTAGATTTAAGTGCAGGAGCAGGGGAGTGCCACAAAGTTGCACAGCTCAGATGTTAAGATAAGTCATGCCTGCAACTACTTTGTTTCAATATCTCGAAAGATCACCCCTTCAATAAAGCAGTACAAAGGAGTATCTGTATTTTCACTCTTTAGGAATAAATGGAAAAGTTAGAAGAATCTTTTTTTCCATTTACTGCTGGATTTCTACACAAACACTGAACTTGAGCCACAAAAAATCCCATTACCACTCACTCTGTAAATCGATTTCAGTCTGCTGTTGCTCATAAGCACCTATTCTAAAAATCTTGTGGGTTTTAGACTAAGTTTATTATTTATTTACTGACTGCTCCCTCACTTAAGCTTTTGTTCTATATGGACAAGAGAAGAGTCTGTTTGTTTGAAATTGCTCATTGAGACTTCTACTCATGACATCTGCAGACATCTCACACTTTCAGTTCATGCAATTGTCCACTTTATTTTTAGACTACTGGATCAAGGATGAAGTCTTAGATAAAAAGACAAGGAAACAAGAGAGCTGACCTTTTAGCTTCATCATACACAGCTTACTTTTGAAACAACCATTTTTCAGTGCAAGTTACTTCTCACCTTAATAAAAGCTGCTCTCAGTGTCTGAGCTGCAGACAGATTTACTCTTTCTAGCTGCAATAAAATTCAGAATTAATTATTAGCAATTCTGTTGTTAGCAGAACAAAACAAGTTAAGTAATCACACCTTGCCCTATACAGCAGAATGGAAAGGGGAATTGACAGAAGCTTTCAAATTGCTGGTCTCACTTCAGAGATACTATAAAGTTAATCCCAGAGGAAAGAGTTCCCCCCACGAATGAAACCAAAAATCACTGGATGTATTTGGCAGCAAAAGTCTGACAGGAGATTTTGAGAACACCTTGACAATCTCTGATACTCACGGAAGAACAAATATCCTATTAAATTATAACCATTAGCAGTAAAATTAAAATGCATCAAGCTGTTCACAGGTTCCACTGCATGTTATTTCCTGCCACAGAATACCAGACCTGGCATTTTTGTGAAAATCCTCTGTTAGAGGTAAGAGAAAAGCTCAGGACCAAGACAACCAGCAACCTTTGATGAGCATGAAACAGTATTCATGGCAAGAAGGGTGAAAACAATGCAGAGAGAGCTTTCACAAGATGAACAACCTGTTACTGTGGCCACGTTTCCCAAAATAAAGGGGATTATTGCATTCCAAGGTAAACTGGGGCTCACCTCATTAAAGACAGGGTACATAACAGCATAGAGAGGCATGGAAACCATAGAAGTGGTCTCTGCTTCATTCTTCATCTCTTCCATTGTCATCCTCATTCAAAGAGCCACTTCTCAAGGAAAACACTATAGAAGCAAAAGACTCCTCATTCACTGAAATGTTTCTTCTTTTTCCTCGTTGTGCAAGAATACTTGAAGAACTTGGGAAATATATTGTCCTTAGGGTGTGTGAGAAAAGAGAAAATAAACACACAAATTACAAATGCTGGTGAGGGACAGGTTCTAAAATGACAAGGCACAGATCAACATGAGTTTTACTGCCTAAAAACCAGGCATTTCTTAGGACATGAGTCAAGTAAACATGGAATGACCACTTGGCGTAACTTCAAAACCCTAACTGAAATCTATTAAGCCAATATTTTAAAGAAAAGGTGCTACCACGAGTGTTTTTTCCTTCAAGCTCTTACGGAATCAATTTTCCCGAAAGCAGGGATTTTATGTGATATTTACAAAAATCTTGCCACCACTCATAGGCAGCAGCATAAGGCTCCTGACAACTCCCATCCAGAAAAAGCTTGGAAAGCACTGTACGCTGAACCCCAAACCTCATACAAACCTCATTGTGACTATTAAAACTACCTATAAATACCATATTTTTGCACGTGCATCAAGCTGTGATTCTGCTGGAGATCAGTGCCTACCTTCCACCCATCTTTGCTTTTATATAAGCTGAAGTCATGTTTCCACTCAGGGTGTGTCCCCAGCTATGTTAACTCAACGGAAAATTATTGTTCCAGTAACTGAACCTCTGTTTTGGAAGTTCTCCACCCAGTCCAGCTCATCATACCCAACATGGAAGGATCACTGCTCAGACCCAGAAATTATGTGGAAAATGAAAAAGGTCACCTTACAATTGATAAAAACACCTTGTTCCAGCCTGCTGTATTTTCTATTCATCAGATTCTTTTAAAATATTTTATATGACATAATTGAGTTTAAAAACCTGAAGACCAAGTCAGGAATAAAGATAAAAAGAAAGATATTAACAGTTTTAATTTTTAGATTTGCTTGGAGTATTTAATGCACTAGAGGAGGGTTTTTTCCTCCTAGCAAGCTCCAGACACCAGGCATTTATTTGCATGTAATTTATTGACATTTGAGTAAGAAATGAAGAGAGTGAAATGATAAGAAACAGCAGAAACTGCTACGGCAATCAGTATCACTTCCTGAGAGTATGAACAGGTTAAAAACATGCCAAGATATTTCTTCAAGCCATATTCCTCATTATGCTCTGCACTGGCTGAAGATCTTCAGGCTGTTTAAATAGAAGAACAGGTATTTTTTGTCCAGGGCAGGTATATAATTATTTAGCCATAATTACACGAGGGAAATTTGTTACTGATCACAGTCAGCACAGAGAAGAACTTGGATGACTACAAATATTGTGCACATCTCATCTGAGCTTGTGAACAGTAAAATTCGAAGAAAAATTAAACATGCCTACAGGAATAACTTTATATGAGTCTTGTGACATGGACTGCTTATTGCAAAACCTCATCTTTGTCTCTCTTGCTCTTCCAACCTCAACATGCCACAGATCAGCTGATTCCTCCAGCCTCAGAACAGGATTCCTGAGAATTTAGAAAGGGGTCTGCATGGATGAGATGCATCCACACAGATGGAACTGCAAAAATCAGGGGTCTCACAACCTTATCACCTACCCCTGGTATTTCACAGCTGTGAAGAACACGGAAGAACACAAGTGAATATTCATCATTCCTCAAAAAGTTGAGTGTTTTTCCAAGAACTTGTTTCAGTTACATAAATTCATGCAAGGTCTGCTCACATGGGGGGAGGGAACTTGTCTGAACAAGTTTTCACTCCCTACTGCAGGTACAAGCTGTCCCATTTATTATCCATGTGTATTCCCTGCTGGATGGAGATCTGTTTGTTTTGCTGCTTAATTCCTCGTTTCTGGAAGTCCAGTAAATATCCTCTCACACGTCTGACAAGCACCACCTGTATTCACAGATTAATTTACTGCAGGTTTTTATCTGTATCATCAGAGTAAATTTTTTAAATAGTTAAATCAGGTCACTGAACATTGTTCTACTCTACCCAAAAGATTTTTGTCACAGGAAGAAGGGCAAAAAAGGACAAAACTGCCATTAGATATAATTACTTTGTTTTTATGGGTTAGCAGTATCCACACACGCACACAAAAGGAGATACTAAGTGAAATGATGGATTTTTATGATGATGAAAACCTATTACACTGTGGGCTACCATGAAGAACTCATTTTCTCCTGAAGAGCCATAAGCTATTGTTACTAATCCATGATACAGTTAAAACCCTCATATAAAAACAATTATACATTATCTATTACCTCTTTTCCAGACACTGACACTCTTCAAAAAAAAAAATACAACACTTGGATTTATATTAACACAAACGATACCAATTTTGCAACTGAAGAGGTGGATTTATATATACACACACACAAGAAATACTTAAGAACAGCAAATGCTTTTGTTGCCAAGGTATGAAAAGAAATATATTCAATATCTCACACTGCTTGTTCATTATTTCAGAAATCTTCCTATTTTCCAGAAGATACACTAGGAAGCATCAGTGTCATGCAAGTACCTGACTGCTAAAATTCTCAAACTATTTATCTTTGCAGTTAGGAATCAACCTCACATCTTTTGGATGTTACTTACTCACTTCAGTCTTTGCTAGTGTTCCACAGAAAGAATAATTATCTTCACGAAAACTGCATTTTCACTGGGTTACTGAAAGTCAGTTTGCCATAGCTGCACTAAACCACATCCAAATATCCTTGAAGGAGGTCTCAATCCTGATTAGGGATCAAATCCTCATGAAAACTGAAGTTTCTGTTCTATTTAGATCAACTATCAGCAAGTCCACTAACCTTCAAAATGGCCTGACTCAAGCCAAAGTTTAATGCACATTATCATGCAGCAAGGAGCAGCTTTCAGCATTTCTTTTAGGATGTGATCAAAAGCAGCTCTGCACAGCTGCCAGACTTCATGACAGTGTCTTGTAACAGCTTAACTTCAGTTCCTCCAATCTCCAAAGAGCCTTTTCTTTGAGACGAGTTTACCCTAGTTTCATCTGTCACCTGGTTTTTTACATTCTCAGGAAAGGTGGAATAAGATTCCATGAGAAGGTGATTTATTAGGACAGCACAGTGGTACAGTTGAGAAAATCCTGGAAAATTGCTGTAAGATGTATAAAAGGTGTTAATCTGCTAGCAAACTTGCTAATTGGTCTGAGTGGGCAGACGAGGAGAAGACAGCAGGATACTGCCAAGTATTACCCTGATCTTCCTCCTTGTTACAGTGACCCCACAGATCCAAATCTATGAGCAACGAGAATCCTGGGAGAAAAGGTACAGAATGACACAGGGATTTAAAGAGAATCTAGATTTGTCAGCGGTGCTAATACCAGTTAATTATACCAGAAGTTAATACAACCCTGACTACTCAGTCTTGACCCATCAAACACATCAGGCTGCATTCCAAGAGATGCACTGACATGGAATATGTGCTTTCACTGTCAGGATAAATCTTACACTCTAACCTTTAAGTCTCGGCACTAAAATACGATCCCAGCCATTCAGCAAACATGGAGAAAACTGGTATATTTTAGATGAGGAATAGATTTAGAAAGGTTCTTTGACAGACCTATTCCCCCATAGCCGCCCAATGACATTTTAAATCATTCAACTGAACTTAAGCAGAAAAAAATCCAAAAACTCAACCCCTACATCAAGATAAACTTCCTGTGAGCCAAAAAGGGTGAAGAGCACAAAACACCACACTTCCCAAACGTGCAACCACCATTATCAGTGTCTAAGGTGACACCTGGATTTCTCTAATGGGTGTCGTGTACTGACAGACTTTTGGTCATGCACTTAAATCAAGGAGAACTGCAGAGCTCCTTAATAAGAACACAAATATCACCACATAACTACAGCAGGCAAAATCTTCCTCAAATCCACACCTGCTCCTAGGCCAGGCTGAAAATGAGCAAGGTTTCCATCAAAGAAAGGTGTTTGTGTAACACAATCTTCTGAAGCAGTGCTTAAAGCAAAGAGAGCAGACTCTCATGATTTCAACTTTTCAAGTTTTAAACCAACGGAAACATTTGGTATCAATTGGCAGGGTTTCAGTTCTGTCATCAGCAGATCTACCTCTGCACTGATGTTGTCTCTATTCCCTTCTCCAGGCTCCATCTACTTTAGATCTGGTAAGTGCTTAGACATTAATATTCTTTTTTAGAAAAGTACTACAGAGGAACAAGGCCCAAGGCAGTGATTACAAATATTATTATTTCAGTGGTTGGCTTCTAGCAAAAATCACAGCTCCTTTCCTGCTAGAAAAGATTACCTTACTGGCAAGACGTTCTGCTCCACTTTTTGCAGTGAGGATTCAGGAAGAGGTTTCACCTTTAACCTGATCTGAGATCCCTGAGTTACCAGAAAACCTCATTCAAGTCCAGGAAGAAAGAGTGGGGGAAGGGAAATAATAGCATAAAATTCCATCCGAACTCAAAAGGCAGAGCTTGAATCACAATATAAGACCAATGTGCATGGGAGGAGGGAGTTTAGGTAATTTACTAATTGTTTTACCAAGTTTATGGAAGCAAAAAAAATTTCAGAATATGCTCTTTTAACTATATACAAACCCCACACATGTCTTGGTACCTCTGTTTCTGTCATTATTGGTCACTAGAATTAAAAAAAACCCCAAACCCACACTTCTTTTTTTTTTGGTCAGACGTTACTTTACCTGCCACTGTATTTCAATTATCAATTGCAATTATTTCCCGTTGTGTAACTTAGATTATATGATAAAAAGCTTCAAAGCTTTGTGCTTCAGATACAGAATTACTTTCCTTCTTTTTAAAACTGAGACCACAGTATGGGTGGATTCACTGGGATTAGCATACAGATCAAATGTTAAGATAACAATCTGTATTTTAAAATCAGCCATAACAAGAAACTTAAAAGGCAGCCTACTGAACTGACTCCATATCCTACTGATTCTTACACCAAATAGTTTCACTGAAGAGTTAATAAAAGCAATGTCAGCAGAAAATAGCACTGAAGTTTTGAAAGTGTCTTCAAATGCCTCTCACTAGAACAGAAATACAGTTTTCAAACATCTCCACACAAGTGTAACAGTCACCTGAAGTGAAATTCTCTCTAACAAAGCAGAGCTGCTCATGCGTTTGATTACTGCAAGAGCAGTTCTATGACTAATTCAGAAATGACACAGACCTGTGATAAATCCAAGATGGCTATTTTAAGAACCATATCAACTTAAAAAACAAAAACCAAACCTAGCCTGAAGTCAGGCTTATAATTAGTCTATGTTCTTTTGCTGGATTTAAAAATGGAAGTGATTTATCTGTCCTAATACACCAGGTCTGTGTCTCACATGAGACCCTACAGCCTGTGCTCCAGTTCCACCAGTCAGCAACACTAAAACTGTTATAAAGCATAACTGAAACAGGTCGTGAATGTTGGAATATATAACCACAACAACATATGCCTGTTTCTCTTCCTTTTTCATCTCTTTGGGAATGTGAAAGTGAAGCCATTACTTTATCCAACACTAACAGGTATGACACAGCTCCAAATGTCCAAAAAACCACTGCAACGTGTAAACAAATATCAGAGTAGAATTAGTTCCTCTGATAACAGGAACAGCACAAGGTTTCCGCCACCCAGTATGTGCGAGCTACAGGAAAGGAACCAACCCAACTCACCAGTTCAGTGAGCAACGTAATGGGACACCCCAGCCCTGAACAACTTCCCTGACTGCTCAGTCCCTAAGGGGGCCCCAGCCCGGGGGACCCTGCAGAGAAGGAAGCACAGCATCAACGAGGTTGGAAAAGACTTCCAAGATCATCGAGTCCAACCTTTGAACAAACACCACCTTGTCAACCAGACCATGGCACCGAATGCCACGTCCAGCCTTTCCTCAAACACCTCCAGGAACAGTGACTCCACCACCTCCCAGGGCGGCCCATTCCGATGTCTAATCATCCCTTCTGTAAATAATTTCTCCCTAATGTTCAACCTACACCTCCCCTGGCGCAGGAAGGGGGAAGGAGCCGAGGTGCCCTTTCTCCCCGCCCGCCGCAGCCACCTGACAGCTCTCCGCTCCGAGAGGACGAGCTAAAAATAATACACACAAAAATAAAACACATCCGGGCCGGCGCCCGCCGGGCCCGGGCCGAGGGAACCAGCACCAGGCCGGGAACCCCGGAGCGGGGCCAGGCCCCAACCCCCGCGGCCGTGGGAAGGGCGGGGAGAAGGACAAGCCCTCGGCGGCGCCTCGGGGCCGGAGGAAAGAGGTCACCGCCCGGCCGGGAGGGGAAGGGACACCCCGCGCACCTTCCCCGCACGGCGAGGCCGCCCTCAGCCGCTTCCTCAGCCCGGCCGCGGTGCCGGGGGCGGCTCGACCGCCCCTCTCGCAGCCCCGGAGGGCGCGGCGGGCCCCGCGTCCAGCCGGCGGAGAGCCGGGCAGGGCAGGGCAGGGCTCGGCACCTCACCTGCCCCGGCCCGCC
>VYXC01009752.1:380937-427987 GCA_013397175.1 Platysteira castanea
GGCTGTGCCCGCTGCGGCGGGAGAGGAGGCGTTCGGGATCAGAGCTGCTTCTCCGACGTGGGATAACCGGTGGAGAGCAGCAGGCAAGCCCAGAACCCCCTCAGGTGCTCGCTCGGCTCCTGCGGGCGGCTTGGGGAGGGACGCGCTCGCTCTCCGGCCCCGCGGAGCTGAGGCGCCCTCAGCCCGCGCCCCGGCGGGAGCGCTTCAGCCGGAGTTGTGCCCAGGTGGAAGTGCCGCGGTGCCGTGCCCCAGAACCCGCCCGCGGCGTCCCGCGGGTCCCCGTGGCTGTTGCGGCCGTTCCCAGCCCGCAGCTGGGCGTGCAGAGCCCGCCTGTGAGGCGCTTCTCCCGCCTGTGGCAGCCCCGTCCTGGCGGCTCGCTGAGCGCGCCGCAGACCGTGTGTGCGCCCCGAGTGTTGGCCGTTAAAAGAACCAAACTTGTGCATTATTTGTCGAGGTAATTCTGCTCCTCGTAAGCTTTAAGGTTTGAAGTTTTAAATTACGTTGCAGAAGGAGCTCCGTGATTAAAATTTAATGTTAATATTAAAGCATCAACTCAGTTTTAGATTGGAATTTGCATTTCTGATGTATCGCTGTTAACGCTCACTTATTGAAAATGCTGATCGCTATTAGCTAACGTTAAGGCACACGAATTCCCCAATGTGAACATGGGAATGAACAGCTAAAGCATTAAACTTGTCAGGCATCGGCTGTAACTTCTCGCAGTGCTGGTGGCAAGGTGGGAAGAGTTTGATGCCCATGGGAACAGGCGGGCGATGTGCAGGTGTCCGTGTGTGTTACCCATCCCCATCTCCTCCTTAGAGGTGACCAAGGGCACGGGCTGGGGAAAAACACGGAAAAAGGCACCTGGATTGTTACACATTTTTACACATGAGAATTTTCTCCTTCCCACCCCACCTTGTTTTGTTTTAATTAGATCGATGGATGATCTCCCATATGTCAAATACTCCACGCATCCTGCAATTAAAGGGCTGCTTAAAACCTGCATTATGTGTATGAGTTTTGTGCTGTTAATCACCTTCGAGCTCACAATCTTCAGTTTTCCCCTCGTTTTTGATGTGATTTGGTGATTTAGTCTAATGGAAAATGACGCCATTCTGTGTAGGTGAGAGGTGTTTACCAAAATGTTGTAGTATAGATTGAGCCAAATGTCTCTTTAATGGTGTTTTATCCTTTCAGTGAAATTAGTATGTTTTAAATAAAGCTACAAAGCTGCAGTCATAGAGGTGCTGAAACTTTAGGTTGTTATCCCCTTCCATCAATTTTGTGATACTTTTCCAGATTCTGTCAGGTCTTGGTTGGATTTTTTGGGGCGTTTTTCTTTTGCTCTTAAGCCATGAGGCTTGGACCAGATTCACACCTTGTTATTTTACATCCATTGTATTTTTTTGGCATTACTCTAGCTTGGTTGAGCGTGATGAGGCATAACTGCCAAGGGAAGGGAGGGAGCAGGAATGGTTGATGGCTTTTTTTTTTTTAAGGTGTGGGCTGTCTACAGAATTACACAGGGCAGCCGAAGATGTAATACAATGTGAAGGCTTGCGGCAATGGGAAGTTTCCTGTTAAATGCAGTCATGAGTTCCAAAATTTGACCTCATGAGACTGTCTGTCCTGTGTTTTCATATCCTCTAGTCCAGTTTGAGTTGGGATTTTTAAATTTGCTTTGAGTTTGTCTCCTCATAACCATTGTCAGCGATTTGCTCACATGTAGATGAAAGTTGTTCATGAACGTGTCAGTCGTCTACTTTCATATTAGAGGGTGAACAGTTCTAGGAACACTGTTACTGTAATATCTCTTGAAATTTATTCTGTTGATGTAAATGTTGTATTTATGTGTAGCTTAGTTCAATTTATGATCTTGCGTATCACAAAATGTAGCAGTGAAAATGGGTTGGTGCTGGTAGAATTCTTTGCAGCAAGATCTGGCTACTCCCCGCTCTTTAAAGGCTTTTTCAACTAGTGTTTTACTTCTCAAAATTTCAGATGTGTTTTTTGGGTTGCTCATCATCAGTGAAGACACATTTTTGGCATGCCTGGATACCTTTTAAAATAATTTGTAACAATTTGTGTTCTGGGTAGGCAATACATTATTTTATCTGTGTAAAGCACAGGCTGAATTAATATAGGGTGCATCTGTCCTATATTCAGTTTTCAGGCTGTCCTTATCTGAATTAAGCTGTGTGTTCAAAATAACGTTAAAAATTGGTGTGTAAGCATGGTTTTAAAAGTTAATGTTTGGTTTCCTCTATTTTATATACACTTGCATATCTCTGATACAGTATAATGGGCAGATGGTAGGGAAAGATGTCTGTACAGTCAGCTGTAATTAGTGATAAATGTGTTTTTAGGAATAAGTGCGTACTTCATATGTATGAAAAAACAGAGTAGTTAAATTTGGAAATCTCTTTAAAAACTTTGGGTTGAATTCATATCTTTCCAGCATGGTCTTGTGAACTGGATGACTAAACATTAGCAGAACTTATAGGTGAGGGAAATACTATACCAGGTATTCCTGCAGGAGGAAAGGAAATACTTTCTGAATCTTGAATTACTGAGTTGACAGAAGGACTCATTTTCTGTAAACTTCTTCGTTAAATAGTCCTGGACGTAAAACTGTAGCCACTTCAAGACAGAAAAGTTAATCCCATAGTTCAGTAATAACTGTGAAGTTTTTGGTTCTTATTTTCCCTCTGTACTTGGCCTTTAAAGCAGTAAGAAGTGACAGGGGTGTAAGGATGCATTGATCTCAGTACGACTGCATTTATTTATGCTGTAAACACCTTAGTGCAGTCACTAGAAGAGTTACATTGGAGAAGGTCTGTAGCAATAAAGCCATGTGAGAATAGTTCTTTGCCTGCTTGTGGCTTGGGTAGTTCTCAATAGCATCTCGTTTGGTGGCCTTCATGAAGGAGCTGTGATAAAGAATTGTTCTTATGTGGTGTGATTAAAATATCAGCTCTAAGGTCGTGTTCTGGTTTGTTTAATACACTTCAAAGCTAATGATTATGAGAACTGCAGACCGTGGCTAATGTGATAAAAGCTGTGTGAGTTATCCATGTCCTTTTTGGGCTTTTGGAGTCATTGCAGAGCAGCTGTAGCTGTGAGATGGGAAAAGAGGAAATTTCTTATTCATACAAGCTAATGAGTTAAATGTGTGTATGGCTTTTGGGTTAATGAGATTTGACCTCGTGTGTTGTAAAGGAGTTTTGGTTTAGTTCAGTGTTTAAATATTATGATAATTCTTGAGAAATATTTTTGCAGACCTTGAGACTCTTCTTTCAGGAAGAATCAATAACGACAAGTAATTTTCTGTCTAGAAGAAGAAAGTTAAAACAATGTGATTGTATTTAATTTTAACCAACTAGTTTCCAATTTATAGGCTGGCTGTCTTTGCACTGATTTATGTACTTTATGTACTTCAACCCCAAAGTCTTTCATCATTATATATAAAGAAATAATTGCTTAATAATGCTCTCTGTTTCTACTCTGCTCTGTGTGTCTGACAGTTCTAACCCCGTGATGGCTTGATGGGCCTAATGGACAATCTACTGCTTCTAGAAAGATCTGTTC
Source organism: Platysteira castanea (assembly GCA_013397175.1). NCBI lineage: Eukaryota > Metazoa > Chordata > Aves > Passeriformes > Platysteira > Platysteira castanea. The sequence continues at coordinate 384,526 of VYXC01009752.1, forward strand.
TGTCAGAATCAAAACTGAAGCTGTGCCATATGTGCAGGGGGATGTCTCAGATGCACAAACCAAGCACTTTTTAGCCAGCAGTGATCTCCCCAGACCGAGGAAGAGCTGCAGTTCCCGTGCTTTTCTGTTTTCCTCTGTTTTTGTTATGCATGTTTCTGTGTGTGCAGTAGGTTTGGGGGGATTTCCTCATCTCAGAAAAGGGAACTGTCATTTCCGTTTTAACCTTTCTGCACAACACACTGAAGCCTTTGTTTTGCTTTTGCGGTTCTGAGAATTTTGCTCAGAAAGCAAGTGCTTTAATTACCTTTGCAATGATACAAAATGCCCAAACACCACTCACCAGTTGCATTTTGCATCTGGTACTGTTGGAGCAGCAATGCCATTCCAGCCTTGATTCTCCTGTGGAAGTTTGGAGCGAGCTGGAGGACTTGGACATCTACTTCTCACTGTGATTTTTTTAACTGCCCTTGGCATGTCAAGGTAGTGTTAAGAGCGTGGGTGCTTTGCCAAAGACAGCCTGTCGGAACTCCTCAGCATCACTCAGCCACTGGAGATTGCCTCCTTCCCTGGCAGAGCAGCAAAGTGCCAGGGTTTGGGGACTGTCTCCATGTCTGAGGTGATGTTTGCTGCCCTAGTTTTCCCCATACATCTCAGTTATGTAAGGTGGAGTCGGAAAGAAGGGTCTAAAGATTTAAGACATCGTTTTTTAATTGGTACACCAAAACTGCCCTTTTCCAATGCTTTTCTTTCCACGTTTAAATTAAAGCAGCTCCTGGAGCATTTAATGACTGTGTACTTCACACAGCAATTGGAGTTCACTGAAGCAACTCATGTTTTCTCTCTCAGATATCTTTTTCTCAAAAGAAGCATTTGCTCCAGCTTCTAAACTATTTAAAGCAATTAATCAAAACCTAAGACGACAAGAACAGCTTACTGTAATATTAGGTCTTCAGCTGGAGATGAGGTTGATGCAAAGGGAAGGTGCCCAAGTCCCCTCGAGTGTGTGTAAAGCCTGTAGGTGAATGATGACCTTTTCATCTGCTAAGAGATATGAGAAGTGGGAGGAAGAAGACAGGGGAGCTGAGTTATTTTTACTGTAAATATGTCAGTTTATTGACTTGTTAATTTCAGATTTATTCAAAAAAGCAGGAGGAGGAAACAGTAATGTCTGCCAAAAACAAAGTAATTAGTGGGAGTTGAAAGATGTCTAATGACTCTTACAAGTACTAAAGAGGAATAAACTAGTCTCTTATTAAACTGGATATGGACTTCTAAAACACTGTAGTAATTCTATTTTATCTTTAAAAGCATGTGCAATTGCACATGGTAAATAAAAACTTCTTTATTAAAGTAGCATCATTTATTCACAGTAACATTACAGGCAGAAGGTGGCGTTTTGATTAAAAGAAGAAATTAAAAAACCAAAGCTGACTCCACACTTCTAAAATAAGGGTTCAGATAACACTTGACAAAGCTGATGTTTGAGTTGAAGATGACAGAACAGTTTTAGACTAATGCTTGATGTGCCTGCTACAGCTCCTTGGTCTAGTGTGACAAACAAGATCTTGTTTCATGACTGCATGTGCTATGGAGCAGCTTCTTTTTTCTGTGCCGAGGGACCCTGGTTGTGATTAGTCCAGTCACAGGATTCATCAACACATCTGCTCTCCTGGTTTTTTCTGTCCAAGGGAGCTGTTGGTGGAGATCTGCAGTCTGAGGAGCTGGGAAGAAGAGGATGGCAGTGTCTGAGGATCTGAGGAGAAGTGAGCCGAGTGTTAGGAAGAGCAGCCATCCAGCAGCTGGAATGCAAACCTGGGAGATGCAGAGCTGAACCCTTTAATTCAGCACTGCTCTGGTCTGGGGTTGCTGTGATCTCATTTCCATGCTGCAGTAATGTTGACTTAAGTGTGACAGATAGGGATTATGTTGTCCCCAGCTGGTAATAGTGAAAGTCTGGGAGGGCTGTTTTGCCTTTGCCTCAGGTCATTCCTCTGCATCTGAACTGGGCCTTCCCTCTTGATCCGCTGGCCTGGTTTGTCCACCTCCCTCCATGCCCAGGCCTCCGTGTAAGGATCTCCCTTTCTGTGCTCTACTTTCCTCTGCTGTGCCCAGTGCTCTGTGCCCCTGCAGTGTGTGCTCACAAATCTCTGCTTCTTTTAACCTCCAAGGCTCTGGACTTCTGCCACCTGAAAACGCGGCTGCAAGGACACAGAACTGTGTTTGTGCTGCTTTGTAGCTGGAATTGTTCTTCCTGGTGCCCTGTGCTGTGCGTGCCTGGCTGCAGCTCCCCAGCTCACTGTCACCTGTGTGGTCACTGCAGGCACCAGTTCTGCTTGCTCGGAGTTGGCTGCAGGACAGTGCCTTGGATTAGTCCTCCCCACATCTCTGAGGCACAGGGAATGTCCTGGTGTCACCAAACCCCACGGGGATTTTAGAGCTTTTGGAGTCTCCACTTGCTCAGAAGCTGCTTGGCATCATCTGTAGCTGACAGTTTCCATCTGCTCTTGCTACCATGCCTCTGTTAACCTACTAAAGAAAGCAGGATATTAGATGTATGGGAAGATACCAAGGAAAACAAATATCAGAAAAAAAGCAAGCAGAAATATTTAATTACAGGGGGTATGGAGCAACAGGGCATATAAGATACCCATGACAGTGAGTAAGAATTAAATTGACTGTAAGTAGATCTATTTTGAAGGGATGATATGCATGAAGCTAAAAATGCCATTAGTAGTTTATCATATAGAAATGTGAGGGAGGAAAATGTGCATACAATATTAAACCACAGTGCACTTGTGGATTTGACATAACAGACAGCAGGTCCCCTATATGAAGTGACAGCAAAACACCCTTTAGCTGCAAAGGGACAAGCTTTCACTCAAAGTCAAAACAAGTTCTTGAAGTGATGGAAGCATATTTCCCAAGAAGCATACAAGGACATCTGTATTTGGAATGAGAAAAAGGCAGCATAAATTCAAATCTGCATCTGAGAATTGTTACAAGGAGTTGGATCTCATAAGGATCTTCATTACCTGTAATGAAGTGAAAGCCCTATGGAGATAGAGGTATGATAATGTGTTCCCACTATTTGTCATTTCAGGATTGGTAGAGACTAATTAAATTGATTTTCACCATCCTTTCCTAATCCTTATCTGTGTAACTGTCCTATCTTGGAGTTATTACTGAATTCCTTAGGAAGTGTAGGGCTTTGGAAGAATCCCTGGAAGTATTGCTGAAGTACTGAGAGAGCAAGGACAAAATTAAATTTTTGCTTTCAAAGGCTCTAGGATTATCCCAGGAGCTCAGAGAAGGTAACACCAATGGATAGGATACTTTTAAGAAAAGAAGGTAAAAAACTTCCTTGTGTTTAGATCTTCTGGTAGTGGACAAGTCACTTAATCTTTACTTAACCTACACTTCTCCAGTATAAAATGAAAACAAACTCTTCCTACTCATAAAATCTATGAATGGCTGTGAAGCATCTGGGGTTGGTCTGTTAAAGGTAAAGGCCTGTTTGACTGTGATTAATGCTTTTAACAACCTCAATGCATATAAGCCATGTAAGCAACTAGCTGGGCATGTAATTCATCAGGCATGGTGATCTTTGCTGTCTCAGAGCAGCTTGGTATAGATTTTTAGAGACACTAGATCGTTCCTATTACTTACTTGAAGGATAAATTGCAACGTTTATCATGGCCTTCCCATTTTTATTTTGTAAATCTTTCAATACAATGATTGAAAAACACTTTGAAAGCTAATAAGTGCAAATCCCAGATATTGTTGGAATTGTATTTTGCACCATCCTGATCAAAGTAACAAATAGCATCAATGGACTTGCACAACATATAAATGTTATGTATTTTCAAGGAGGCCATTAGAGCACAGCATTCATTTGGAAAATATTTGGAATAATAACCTGTCATTCACTCATAGAAAATTTCAGTGTTGAGTTGAGTTTCAGTCAAGAATTTACTTGATATCCTTTTGAAACAAGAAATTGTGCCATCACTGAAGCCTTGCAAGGTTGTGCAGAGGCAGGAAGCAGCATATTAATGTGAAATTTCCATCTTTTTCACGCTTAAATGGAGCGGATCTGAAGTCAGTTCATTCAACAAAATGGCAATTTGGATCTATTTTACAGAGCTCACTTGAGGCAATGTGCTCTTGCTCGTTTGCTGTAAATGTGGATTCTGAGACTATGGAAGTTTTTGCATATTTCAATTACCATTAATTCTGTTTGCTCAAATTTTACCTGGTTGACTAGAGAAATAAAGTTTTCCTGGGTATCTTTTGGCATATACAAAATCTAGTTAATTAAGACATGCTATACTTTCTCCCCAGAGTCAAAGTATAATGTTCAGCTGGCCGACTTGCATGAATAATCCATCACTGTGAATCATTAATTTAGAAGACAAGCTATGGTAATTGATGTCTTTATGCAAGCAGTGGAAATGCTTAGGGAAATCACTTATTTTTTTTTCCTGTTAGTTCCTTTTTTAATTTACTTTGGAATATTTCTAGGCCTGAGTACTATGGGTTCTGGAGTGGATTCACCTGAGATTAATGGTTTCTGCGGGAATGGGATCTCTTTCTTGGGTTTGAGTAAAAATCTGAATATTTTTCATCTGAAAAACTGTTAAAATCATAAGACTTAACCTTGAGCTAATCTTGTTGCGTACATTGGGTGAACCACTTTAAGTTTTGGCAGTTTGTAGGAAAAGGACCTGGCGTGGTCATCCGAGCAGTAGGTTTATGTGGTAAAAATGCCTTTAAAATTTCCTGTCATTATTCAGTAATGCAAACAGGGATTGCAAGCACTACCTACTGGGTAAGTTGGTGTTTAGACCTTCCTGTATTACAGTCTGAGTTGTCAGCATGTTTTTATATCAAATTAAGCATATAAAAGGCTGAGAGAGCCTTTTACATTGTTGGAATATATATATATATAGGTGGAATATATATATTTTATTAGAAGATGTGTATTTTGTTGGAATTTGTACATTTGAAGATAATTTATTACATAATTCATAAAACTCACCTGTATGTTACATTATACTGTAACCATTGTGTCTGTGTGGCATGAAAAACTCATTTTGTTTCCTTTCTGGGAATCTCTTCACTTTCACTCATAATTAAAATGTGAGGGTTTTCTACCAATTTACAATTATTTTGTCTGTCTTCAGAACAAGGGAGAGGCGGTTGGTTGGTATTGAATGGGAGCCAGCAGCTTGGTAGCATTTCAAAAGTGGGATATCAATAACCCATGTATGACATAAGGCATATATATATTATATAATAATGTCATATATGCAAAATATTATAAGATGTTTTGATTGATGTTAATGGGATTTGAACTATAACCACATAGTACTATGATGGTTTTTATTCCATAGAGGAAACTTCCTAAATATTTCTTGTGTGTTCTGTAGCTGAAATGCAAGGTGGACCATTTCTACAGATGGATTTAAGATGTAACAATTCTGAAAGCGAGCAGGCAGGCTTATTCTGTGTGGTTTTTTTTTTTACCCTCGAATATTTACTTCCCATTTAGACATCAAACTAGAGGCGTATTTGATCTCGTGTGCTTGGCTGCTCCTGTTTGTTCCCAGCTGAGCCCTGATGTGCTGCACTTTGAGAAATCCAGCCCTGAATTTTGACATAGTACACAGGAGCAAAAAGAGAACATGTTCCCAATAAATTCGCATTTGAGCTGAATTCAAATAGGCTTTGCTGTTTGGGTTCAGTTTCGTAAGGTAGGAGAGGTGAAATGCTGCTGATAGCTGCTGTTATTGAAAAATGGTAATCACAACTTTCATAAAGTGAGATAAGCCATGTTTATTAATGCTTTCTGTGGACATGGAGTGATTTGGCCCTGGGACATTAAATGCCTAAATGGGTTGTGTAATTAGCTTTTTTCCACTTATGGATCAAGCAGCTAAACACACAACATTTTCTGAGTAGCTCAAATTATTTTTGTCGTGTTAGTTTAAGCCAAGGGAAAGCAATTCTGCTTTTTCAGGTTTTTTAAATAAAATCAGAGCTGCACAGTGAACAACACTGGGGTCCTGAGAAGGCTTCTATGCCAGCCATAAAACAGGGATGACATCTGTGTTTCCATCCCTGACACAGAACAGAGATTTGAACCTTATCGATCTGCTTTGGCAAAGAATTCCAAAGTCATTGAACCAAACCATGGGATGTAGTGGATATGGGTAGAGACCTCCCCAGGCAACCTTTTCCAGAGCTTTCTTGTGTTTGCCAGCAAAATTCTATTGTTTACATCTAGCCTAAGATTTTCTTACTACAGTTTGGAACTCAGCTTGTCCCATCCACTGTGTGTACACAATCAGAACACTATTTTAATGCCTTTTTTCTTCTCCCTCCATGATTGATATCGAAGGGAGGAACTGAAATAAAACATCCCCAAACTGGCCAAGTTTGAGCTTTTAAATCCATATTAATTTCATACTTGGCTACCTCAACTGGCATCATTGTTAGTCCAATTAAAAAATAAACACCCACCCTAAAGAATTCACAGCCAGGCTGTGTCACACTCAATCCTAGGGCAGAATTATTTAGGCATAGGGAATACTCCTGGTTTTTGAAATACACTGCTGGAGTGCCTGCCAAATGTAAGCATTCTTCCCACAGTAACCACCTTGACCTCTTTGACAGGATCATAAACCAAATAAATACACAGCAGTATCCACAGTTAGATCAGGACATTACAGGGGAAAATTTCTAGTCTGGATTCCTGGATAAAGTAATCTCAGCAGTTCCTGGAGGGAGGAAGGGAGTGGGGAATTGCCAGTGTCAAATAGGAGGTAAATATGGTCACAGTTCCCTCCCTGAAACAATCCAGCAAAAAGACCTCTGGAAATCCAAACAACCTGAGGACTTTGAGGTAGTTAAGCTCTAATTTTGTAATGTCATGGTTTGACTCTTTCTATATAAGACAGGTTAAACGAGTAGGACCTTTAAAATGAGAACAAGGAAATGTTTGTTTAATAAGGCCTCAGTAAAGATTTTTTTTTTCCCTAATGCAAACTCACTGAATGGGAGTGTAAAAGTGTGTGAGGTTGGGGATCAGCTGTGGCCATTCAGGCTTGTAATTACAGCTGTGATAAGTGTGTTTTCAAGTCTCGCTGTACTAAGAGTTTTCTTAATCCATTATTTTACTAGGTCTTTCATTGCCCCTCCTAGTACATTGTAACAATTCCTGAAAACTTGTGAATCATGGGAAAACAAGTGTTAGGCTATTAATTTCTGGCTCTATAGAGACATCAGCTAGAGTCTTGCCTGGGCAAGTGCATGGCCATGTCTGACATCACTAATATTGTATTTAGGAGCCACAGTGAGCACACGAATATTACAACTCTATGTGGTGAAGACTGGACTGTTTAATGTCAAGCTTTTTAATGTAGCATTGGGGAAAAACATGTCGTGAACTTTTAGTCCATTATTAGTAGCTTTGGTTACTGTGGGCTTTGGGAGCTGGAAAGGAGACGTCTCCTGGTGAAGGCTGGATGTTTTCTACTATTGGCTTCCCTATATTTTTATGGAAACGAGCACTGATGTCTCAGCTGGTTGCTGTTTGCTCTTTAAGTGCAGAAATTCAAGCCACTGAATGTCCCATGGGACTGGACACTTGATACAGTGGAGCTGCTGTCACCAATAAAATAGGTGAGCAGTGTTTAAGTTGCTTAAATCAAATGAAGATTCAAATCCATTTTTTTCAAGATGTAAACCAGCCAAGTCATTTGGTCAGCAATGATCAAATGCTGTTTTGTAATAAATGCTCCATGGATGTGTTTCTCATTAGAAAATAGCGTGGGGTTAGAGCTGCAACTCTTAGTTGTGTACAAGAGAATTTGTTGGCTGTTTATGCATTCTAGAAACAGTTACTGCAGAGAGGTTGTGAGGAGCAGGATGTGCTCCTCACCCAGCCCCAGACAGAGCCAAGCTCCAGTGCCATCTGCAAGGTGCAGCTCTGACCTCCCGTTGTCCCAGATACCCCCGTGCTGCTTCCCGTGTTCCTGCACTGCTGGACTGCCCTCCTTAGAGTCTCCTGTCACCTCTACACAGGCACTTAACTGCTCCAAACAACAAATCTCAGTGTTCTTCGCTTCGAGGTAGTATAATTCTGTATATTCTGCCGTGGATGAGTTGAACAAAGAAGAAATAAACCTAAAAGTAACTTTAAGTGGATGGTTTCATACTCTGAAGCAGGCCAGCTGTAATTTTAGTGTCCCGTGAGTCCCAGTGATAAACTCTGATCATGAGACACAGGTGGCCATGCTGCGGAGTCCACAAGGTGCACAGCTGATCTCTGTGGGCTTCCTCAAGGATTAGCAGAGTTTTTGTGCAATGAAAGATGAGCTGTTGCCCATTTACACCTGGGGGTGTATTTGGATCTGGTGGAATAACTATCCTGTGGTGACTAACCAAAAAAATGTGTGTGATTTGGGCACTGCTTCTCATCCAGCTGCACCAGCTCCAGGAGGTCTGTGTGAGGCAAGGCGTTCTGCCTGCTTGTTGCTTAATGAGTTTGCTGCTGAGACAGATTGAATGAAAATTAAAATATTTTTTCTTCTGTGACTGTATTGATGGAACTGCTTGGCACAAACTGGGCCTGAATTCGTTGCTTTGAGGTGCAGCTGTCCACCTTGCCTATTTGACAACTTAATTTAGACATAAAAATCAGATAACTTGTGGAAAGCTTGAAAATTAGGATCTTATATACAGGCAAAAGAATTCAGGTTGGCCTACTTAGTTTTGAAAGCCACGCTAATTAAAAAGATTAACCTAATTTTAAGTAAGCGTATATGTTACCTACCAATGTAAAATATTGGATGCACATGAATCATAGCTCATCATACAAAAACTGGGAGCAGTGTCACAGTCTCTCTAACAAAAGGTAGAATTAATATGACTTGCCATAAGAAATCCTTATCAAAACACCTTGCTAGAAAACAGGCAGTTTGGTTTGGGGAGGGGAGACAGTGAGGTTTCAACCTTCCATTTTCATCTGGGTGTTGGAAATTATTTGATTCCTTTCTTTAAGGTATTGGAGCTTCCAAATTATAAAAATCTTAAAAGAAAACAAAGCCAAAACCAAGCCACCCAACCAAATAACCCCCAAACATCCTCTGTACTACACAGCGTGAGCGTGTTCCTGGCGCCTCAGGGAGGTTGTGTCGGTGTGAGCCAGCAGAGCACAGCACAAGTGGTCTGTTCCTCCAGCGCTTTGTGATTGCTCTTGTTCACGGGAATTGCTGCAGCATTCACAATCAGGTCTAACGTGATGCAAGCTCCTCTGTGTGGGAGAATAAGCAAGATTAAGACAAATTCAGCTCCCTCCATGTGGTGTTTAAATGGCTCATCATGGAGTGGGTACTTGGAACAGCGTCAGTTCCCATAAACACAAACCGATGAGGCTTGAACAGTGAGCACAGAAGTGAGCTCCAGGGCCAGATTCCACCTTCCAGGCACAGCTTGAGTGCTGGACTCTGAACTGAGCTGTTTTGTCCATGGTGAGCCAAGAGTGATGTTTCAATGGCCACAAGCCTCCAAGGCCAGGATAAACAAAACAATCGGAACAAAAATGCGAATATTTTATTCCCCCCCAGTAAATAAGCCTTGTTTTTTGCCTCTGACTGAAAAAAAACCTGTATTTCTTTGGTTGTTGTGTATCTTCTGTTGTGGATAAGATGCCTGCACAGCAGGGAGTAGTTTTTCCTCCCTGCCTTTCTGTTTCTAACTTTCCCGTTTATCCCTTAAAGCCGCTGTTGTTCCAGATATTCTCTCTGAACAATTTAGAAACACATGCAGGGCACCAAGCTTACTTCTTGTTTTCATGCCCTGCCAGCTCTCCCAGTTTGAACAGCATGAGGCTGCTACTGTCCCAGTTGTTTGCTTTTTGTGCTTTTTCCTTAAGTTGGTAAGTTCATGGACGCTTGTGAAGAAACAAGGGGGAGGAAGGACGTGAATGATGATGTGCAGATAAAAGCATGAGGATTTTAGTGGCAGTTCTGTCTGCTGGGCCATACTAGGTGGTTTATTCCTTCTGTCTAGATCTGAGTTGTCTGTATTGGTGTCTGGAGTCTTGTCTGTAATGGGGCAGATGTCCTGGTTGCTTGACTTTTTTAGATATTTGCAGAGCTGCTCTCAAGTGGAAGCAATACAAAACCAGAGTTGTGGAGTTGCAGAAACCATGGAGATAAGAGAGGCAAATGAAAATAAATTTGAGAAAATATGAAAAATACCGGCAAAGCAAATAACAGTGATGCTGAGGCCCGAGAGGCAAGAATTGGAATTGGCTTTAGGGTAGGAGGAAAGAGGAGTTTAATTTTCTTCTCCACATGGAATTCCCATGCTTCTCACTCCTTTGGGAAGATCAGTGATCAGCATCCTTCAGATCAAAAAGAAATTCTCATGGAATGCCTTGTTGGGAGTTTTCCACTGTGTAGAATAGCGAGTGAAAAAATCCTGCTACCGGCTGAATTTGGCATCAAGATTATTCTGTAGTTTTTAGAAAAAAAGTCTGTACTTTGTAACAGATGTTATTCTGCTATGTTAGAGAAATATTTGAAGTGGAGAGGCTTAATGCTAAATTTTTCTCTCAGTTACTGATTTTGCTGAAATGTCCTTGCTCAGTGACTCCATTTTGCTGGTTCAGAACTGAGCCCCCTCTCAGTGACTCTTTCTCACCCTTTTGTCGCTGCAGGCTTTGTGCTAGACCAGCTTTAGAGCCTTTTTTCATTCTCATTTTGTGCCTCAGCCGTGGCTCTGCTGGTTGGGCTGGGTGCACTTGCCAAAAGAGCTCTTTCAGCTGGTTTTACACCCGGGCTTTCCCAGGCCCTGCCTGGCTCCTGGCTGTGCCAGGACAGCTCTATCAGCTGCTGACCATGTCCTGGGCACCGGTGCCAGGGTTACTGGGTGGGCTCAGCACAGAGCTGCTGCTGCTGTCAGGACAGGCTCTCTGAGGTGTGCAGCTGCTCCCAGGAGTGATTGTGGCTGGCTGGAAGCTCAGCAGTGGCTGCTGCAATCCTGAGTCTTCCATGGAGAAAGGGACCATGGAGCAGAGAAGCGTTGGAGGAGCGGTGTCCGTGCATTACAAACATCAGTCCCGGTAATGATGAATTGCTGCTGGTAATTAATCAGGGTATAACATCGACTTTGAATGCTGGGGTTAATTGTTTTGGGGTTTTTTTCTAAAGCAATCTCTGTCTTATTACTGTACTGTAAGAAAGTAATTCTGATCTCATAAGTGTTAACAGAAGTGAAAAATAACTCTCCTGGCAAGAGGGACGTTACCTAAATGTAAATGGAGCCCAGCGTTGACTGCGAGGCTGAAGCCAGTATTATTTTGTAGGAAAACAAGCTGGTTTGTACGTCACGCCTGTTTTCAGTTCATGCAGTGACAGACTCCTTTTCTGAAATCCTGATACATTTTAATTAACTTTCTTCATCATCTTGACATAGTTATACCATAGCCTGATCTCTTTTCTTCTGAAGTCCTTGTGAAGGGAGCTGGACAAGGTATGGAAGAATTAACTTCTACTTTGATCTTGTGAAATGGTGTTTCACGCCATATACTTCTTCTATTTAGTTATTCTGGGATGATTTAAAGATTGTCATTCTTCATTGTGTTTTGTTAAGGATGTTGAAAACTTTCCTGAGTTGGTTGATGGGCTTTTAAAAGGCGTTCAGCAAAGTCTCCTCCAGAGGTGCACAATTTCTGGGTACTTCTCATGCAGCATTCCCTATTCCAGCGACACTAAGTAGTGAAGGGTTCCTCTTCCGTTGTTGTTTCTCCCTAATTAGTTGTGTCTTTCAGTCCTCCTACTTTGGAATGTTTAAAATTGGCTGTGAGAGCTTTTATAATGCCAGGCAGAGTACATAGCCTAATGTAATATATCTGAAGTGACTTTATGCATAAATAGGGAGTTGCAAGAAAAACGCTTGAAACACTGTATTCCAAACTCACTTGCTGTAAATGCTCCCACAGAATGCATTATTAATATATTTTGGTTCTGCCGAAGCTGTAATATCATCATGCATTACAGCAATATCTGTGACATAAGTGACAGCTTTCATCACTTATAAAACTATGCTCCAGTACATGCAGGAATCTCGCCTTTAGACTCCGACTGCAGTGATTGCATCTGGCAGTTGCATATGGTGAAACTTAGCTACTGCCCTTTTAATTAAATTATAGTGGGATCTTGCTACTGGGAGCTTTATGATCAACTGAATTTCACGGGAAAATAACAGAAATGGGACTTATTGTAAGTGAGGAAATTTGTGGTATGTGCAAGAGCAGGCAAGAAGTTGTTCTTGTGTCCAAAATAACTGATTGCAGTGTTCTGTCTCTGCTGCTTCTGATAGAAAGAGACTGCTGCAGAATTAGATCTCACCCTTCCTTTCCCAGATAGCACTAAGGAAATCTGAGGGAGGAAAAGGAATGCTGCTGTCTCATTTGGGGCACCTTCCCTAGAGGGTTGCACCCTGAGTAGAGTACTGCACTGGCCTTTTCACTCGAAAGAAAAATCATTGCAGAGGTAGAACGTGTCAGAATTGGTTCTTGAGAGCCTCTGAGACCCAGCTTCCCCTCCTGTGTCTGGGCATTGTCCCTCCTTCCACAGCAGATCAGGTCAACATCTTCACCACCAGACCAGTGTATGTGAGAGTGGCCTTGTTCAGAGAGCTGTGCAGGACTGAGAGCCCTCACTGGAACAGAAATGGGTGTTAAAAAACCACCAAAACCAACCAGTCTGTGCCTAGTTAAGGTGCTTCTGTGGAACTTGCAGATAGACCCCCTCCTTTTGGTCTGCTGAAAGCGGATCCTGTGTAGTATTTCAGTCTCAAGCCTTGAAGCTCTCCCCAGTCAGGCTGTGTTGACTTTCTCGGATGAGCCACAGGCACAGCCTCAATTCTGAACCTTTAGATTCCCCAACTTCCACAGTGCTTCAAATTTTCCCCTTCACAGAGCTTGTGGGTTTTGTGTTTTCTTATTTATAGCTCTTACTTTGTGGGGCACACTGGAGCTGTCAAAAATAAGGCGCTCTGCCAAACTATTTCTAAAAATTTGTTCCTCCCAGACAGAAGAAACAAACAGAGAAATTGCATATGAGTCCTCCCAACTGCAGGCCTTATAGCAGTAGATTTGGAAACAAGACCACCTTTTTTAATTGTCTAGACATGTATTTAGATGTTCGCTTTAGGCTATTCAAATTTAAGTATTTTGGACATGGCTTCTCAGCATCTCTTTTTATTTTTTAATTGGAGCTGAGGGAATATGGTTGAGGAAGTGCAATTAAGACAACTTTGGCTTGCATAATTGCCTCAGCAGGTTGGTGACTCAGTGCCAAGCTCCATGAAAGTTTAAAAACATTTGGGATTCAATGGGAAAAACTGTCAATATGAAATTTCCAAGTTTACCATTTACCTTTCAGGTTTTCTCAAAGCTCATGGCGCCATGGAGTCATTTAAAAAACAGAAATAAAGAATCCTGAAGAGGATGACTTGGCTCTGTGTTGGAGAGCAAGGTTTTAATGTGGTCCAAACACTTCCTATAGAATGACTCTTCATTGTCTTAGTCACTCTGTGCTGGAGGTTTAAATGCCCCACTATTTCCTACATCCCTATTGTGCTGCTCTCTAATGAAACTAACCTCAAGGTGTCCTGCTCCAGAAGGCAACGACACCATAATTGACAGATGGTGATAAAATCCCTTGACTTATTAATAAATGTTTGTGCAGATTGAGATATAGATGTCGTTGCACTGGGGCAAACAGATTCCAACAAGCTCAGTTGGTTCCACATGTGTCTGCAGAATCTCTGCTTGGCAAGGTCAGATGCTCACATAAGCTAAGGGTAAACATTTTGTAGGGATAAACATTTTTTGCAGCAGAGAAAATGTGAGTACATCCCCTAATACGCAGGAGCTGCCTTGCTGGCTAAATGTAACACATGTCACAGCTAGCAGTGATGTGCCTGCCTGCCATCGAGAGGAATGTGGAATTTCCCAGGGTTGTCACCACTTCCAGGGACTGCACTTCTAATAGCCAAAGTACTTTGTAGATCCCTTCGTGTGCTGCTTGCACTGTCCTCAGTAGCTGCAGCTTAAAGCATTTTATGGGCATTTAGTTATTCTCGCATTTCCTTGGCTATATTCTGCTGGTTATGAGCAGTAACACCTCCTGGATTGCTTATCTGTTGCAGTGAGAATTGGTATCTGATTTGCCTGCTCCCACCTCCAGGCAGGCTGTGGGTTCCCCAGCCCCGTGTGAGCACATCCCGGTGCATTGGGTGAGCACTGCTGGCTGTGGGTTCCCCAGCAGGGTGTTTGATACCCTTGCACTGCTGTCCCCTGGACACCTGCCTGGTTCCCTGGCTATGGAGAAGAAATTATTTCTCAGGTGGAGCCAGCTCAGGTTGGAGCTCTATTTCACAGTCCTTGTGTTGGAGAGAGAGAGGGGCTGAGTGCCGGGGAGGAAAAGGGAGATGAAGAGTGAGCAGCTGATGGGAGGAAGTGTCACGTTACTTCTGTGGGGTTTTGCTGAGGTAAAACCACAACGTTCTGGAGGTGAGGCTGCTTCTGCTCCAGTAGTGCTGGCTGAAGGTGCAATTTTTGCCCATCTTCAAACAAAAATCTGACAGGTTTGATTCTTGGACACAGCAGAAGGGACTGGAAAGGCGATTCTTGTGTTGTTCTGCAGTGGAGGGAGTGGCTTTGTAAGAAGCTTGAGGTTTGTGGTAGCAGCCACATTCCCCTGTTGTTGTAGGGCCTGAGGCAAGCCTGAACTAGCCAGGAGCAAATCGTGGCCATCACTGGGAGCCTCCTCTGCACATCCTTCAGGGTAGCCATGACAACCATTCCTGGTCCTGGGGAACAGCGGAGGATCTCACTGACTGCTCCTGAATCCCTTGTGCTCAGCTGGGGCTCAGGGGAAGGGGAAGTTTGGGGAAGCTGGGGCTTTGTGGAGGGGAAGTTCGATTTATTTTCTAAACTGTTATTATTGTTGGGTGGTCCCTCTCTGATATTTATTGGTTGATGTGATCACCAGCAAGAAAACATTCAGAGTAAAGGTGCCTGCAGCAATTGTCATGTTTACCAACTGGCAAAGCAGTAGTGGCTGAATTTCACCAAACTCACATCCTTCCACGAGTCATCTGCAGCAAGCATGATGCAGTTCAGGTTGGGTTTGGGAAGGAGAATCCCCCAGTTCCTATCTGGATCCACAGTGGGTTTTTCCTCTGCCCAGCAGGTCTTGTTCCCTGAGCAAATACGTCTGTTGCTTTATCAAATTGTTCTGCCAGACTGCTGTCTGTTCCTGCAGCTGCTCTTTACAGGAGACAACGTAATCAGTCCTGTTACCACACTTGCTTTCCTCCCAGGGTTTTTTTTAACACACTGCTCGGGAATCAGCAGTTTTTCTCATTTGTACTTCCCACACCTTTGGAGTTTAGCTTGCAGGTAGCCAAGAGTAATCTGGAAGGTAACTGATCTTAGTTTAGTCTCTGTGTGCTGAGGAACTAAGGCAATGTATCACGGCTTTATTTTGTAAGTTTTTTAAGCCATAAATTAGTTTCTTTATAAAACCCTCTGTAAAGGTGTAAAAGAAAAGGAAATTATAACCCATTTTTTTCAACCTGTCTGACAAGTACAAGGTACTAGAATTCAACCCTTAATTGAATTTTTGACACCTTCCTACGCCGAGTCCAGGTCTCGCTGTTTCAAAATTCGTGGTACCTCATGTCTGTGAACTCAGTTGGAGTTTGTTGATAGGATATCTCAAAATATCTTGGCTTACAGAGAGCGCCTGCCCCTTTTGCATTTTACTGGAACCGAATAGTTCAGAGTTTGTAGGAGTGAGGGGGCGAATTTGTTCTGCTTCCTCTTAGTCATCCCAGCCTTATGCTGGGGAAAGGCAAGAGCTGGATAAGCAGTCCTGTATTTATCAGATGAGTGTTTTTCTTCAGACATCACAAGAGCGGGTGTTCCTTGTGCCCATGCACTGCAGCACATCTGGGCTGGCCCCAGGGCAGGCGAGCAGGAGCACCGAGCTGGTCGTGGCCACCTGGGAAAATGTGCTGGGCTGAATTTTGGGACTGATGATGGCTTTCCAGATATTTTCTGAAATGCTGAATAAAAAAGTCTCCTGAGTGTTGAACCAGGTGTGCCCTCCATGCCAGTACCTACTGAAGGGTGTACATCTGGAGTGTTGTTGGGTTTAGTGCTCTATGGCTGCTTTTTCCCCCTGAGAACAGTGGCAAGCCAGAACAAACGGATACACTCTGACACACCTCTGTAGCAAGTGAGGATTTGTGAAACACAACTGTTTTTCAAGACGTGGCTGTGGCAAAGAGAGTTTGTCTGCACTGATTGCTCGATTGCCTGGTAGGAGAGAGGTGTTCATGCATCAATTGAAATCAAACAAAACTCAGAATCTGACACACCCTCAAACTGGATATTCATACCTTTGGCTTTAATAACTGTATGGCTGAGGAGTGAAAGTATTTTTAACAGTTTTTTTTTTCTTATATTTAGCCAATGAAAGCAAAATGCACACAGTAACATTTGAAACTGATGATTCTTGATTTTTAAACATTGTTCAGTGGGAACGTTGACTCCTTTTCCACTGCTGCAGTATTATTTAACCAGATTGCATTGATGCAAATCAGCAGTGACAGACTGTACTGGGGATGTCTGAGGAAGACAGAAAAGACTGAGTAAAAAGTTTGATGATACTCCCAGGGACTGTTTAAGTTCCTGGATGTACATTACATAATGTTCAGCTCCATTTCCTTCTCTTAAAGTGTTTGTGAATAGGGCCCAGGCAATTAAAGATGCTCTCAGGGCTGCTGCAGTGACAACCCAGGGTGCCCTGGGCTCTCACTGGAGAGAGATGCTGAGAAGATGCTGCACCAGAATCAGTCTCAGCTCTTGGTTGGATCCAGCCCTCCTGCGTGAGGAAGCACAAACCCAAAGTAATCCAGCCTGAAGTGAGGCAGGATCAGAGCAGCAGGAACTGCTCTGGCTGGAATGATAATTAAGAGCTGGATTCCCAGTTGTCAGCAGAGCAGTGTGTGCACGAACCAGAAGTGTGAGAGGAATTGAACTGAGGAATTTACCACGGACATTTCCCATTAGATGGATGGGATGAGACCATTTTCACACCGGCTGGCAAGGATTGATCAGGTGTCTGTGGTGTTTTACAGCCCCTCCCCACTGACCAGCACCCACAGATCTTCAGTTTTCCTTGAAGCATCTGCCCTTGCATTGGACTTGGTCATTTATCTTTCTATTTTCACAAATATCTTTAGAGAGCACTGCCAGCAAACGAGCTGGTAAATCCTCTGCCACTATCCAGGTGTTCATTCCTGCCTCCCTGTCTTCCTTTCCCCTTGGTGTCTGTAGGAACTTCGCTGTGAACTTCATTAGAAAACCTCTCTAGATTAAAATGATGTGGAAGGGCAGGGGGAGGAAATCTAAATTGTTTGGTTTTAGTTCATTCCTACTGGGAACTTCTATTCTGCACGGTTCAGCCTCTTGTGTTGCCATCAGTGGGATTTGGCACGTATTTAAAGGCATAAGTTTGGTACTTTGTCTTGTCAAGAGCATTTCAGTCTAAGTTCTATTTGTCTCCATCTATGTGCTTACTCTATTTTCTGTCCGACTAAATAATGAAAAGTAATACAACTTAATTATTTCACATGAGGAGCTTTTGGCGAGTGGTAACAAAGAAATACGATTTTGATTTATATGTAATGTTGGGGTTCCAGCATTGTCTAATAACAAATATTTTATTAGCATTCAGACAGTCTGACCTGCATGTTAAACACTTAATTAAGATGTATAAATTTCCCCACCTCCTTCCCCTCTGCAGTTCTCGAAGCCTGTCTGGCAGTAGTACACAGGACAGAGATCAGTGATGGAGTGCTGAACAGCTGCCTCTGCAACTGCAAGGCTGGGGAACTTCCCGTTTTTAAAATTGGAGATTATTTTACGTCTGTTTTAACCATGTCGGGTCTCAAAGTGAGCTCAGGCTGTTCTTGATCCAGGAATGGAAAGCTTTAGCTCTCTGTATAATTGCATCCACACTGAGCTGCACAACTTGTTTGTATAGATTAGGATGGGAGAGCTCCCAAATTTGGGCTCATCCTCAACAAAAGAAAGATGAGCTCCTGCTTATCTATTTTCTGAGTACCGTTTTTGGTGCCACTATAGACCTGTGTGATGGAGGTTTATTAAGCTCTTCTTGCCTTGGTGCAGCTTTTAGGATAAGAGAATAATACCTGGGCTCAGTCTATCGAGGTGATGTGCTGACTGAAGTCTTATGTAACACTGGCAGAGGCATGCTCCAGGGCTTTTAAATAAAGAAATCTCCGTGCCCATGATCACAGAGAAATCCAGTTATTTTCTGTAACAGAAACGTTAATGTCCTCAAGTCAATAATTTATAAATGGATAGATTAAAAAATGAACCGCTATTAAGAAAAGCAGTTGTTGGGGAAGTTTGTGGTGTGCGGAAAATGTTTAGGGTTATAAAAAATGTCTCAGTGTTTCAGAAATAAATAATGATGGTCAGCCTGGTGTTTTGCACTGGGCAGCAGTGAGGCTTTGGGTGGTTCTGTCAGTGACTGGAACATGCAGGCAGAAGGATTAAAGCTGCTGCTTTAGGCTTGTATGACTTAACTCTGCTAGTCCTAAATAGAATAAGAGCCTTCAGTGGACATTTTTGCTCTTAAGAATCAGAGGAAGATTGAGCAGGCAGACCAGAGAAGTGAAGTGATGCCACCATAGATGAGAGTTTATTGGAAATTTAGAGAAGGGAAATATTTCTTAGATATGTGGAAAGAACCACGGGGAGGGAGATGAGGGGCAGCAGAGAGGCAGGTCTCTCCTTTTCCCCTGAACCATGTGGTATTGCTGCGCTGGTTCATCTCTTTAATTTTCTCAGTTCAGGGCTAAACAAAAGGCTGATGGAGGCTGGGGGACAGGAGGAATCTTAACTAGTGCTGGCACCAGCGGCTGCCAAGGCACGTGTGTGTACCCTGTTGTTCTTTGTGTTTTCTCAGCTATAAAATGCGAGTAATAACGCTTAAATTATGGATCATTCAGTGCTGTGCGAGTGAATTAGATAATGCTACATAGGCCTTTGAAGATGAAATGCAGAATATAAATGCTGTATAAAGCTTACTTTGTGTCATGTCTATAAAACCCCCGGTAATGCAGCCCCAGGATTGCTGGGAAGCATAAGGAGAGGCACTTGGGCTGGCTGCATGCAAATTGATTCAGTGGAGCAGCAGCGTTCGCACAAATCTGTGCTGTGCTGACGAGCCCTGCAGCCTGGCACAACAACTTGTAAACACTTGTGGATGAAGCTCTGAGCCTTGTCCTGTCCAACCCCCTGCTTCAGGAGGATTTGCTCTGTTGTGTGGCAGAGGGAAGGAACTGAAATGGGAGCTCTGGTGGTTGCTGTTTCTCACCCAAGACGTGCAGCAGTAGTGGGTTGCATGCCAAGGTAGCACAGTTTAAAGGAGAATAAAAATGGAAGGATGGAGTTACACATTCACCGCTCCAGGAGCTGGAATTTTACTATCAGTAGTTGTGTGATGAGCTAAACTGGGTAGAGTGAGAACTGTTGCTTACCCCAGAGCATTTTAGCAAAGCTTGGAGGATGGATTAGTCAGAATCATCAGTGCTAACCCTTATTTAAATTTAGTTTCCTCTTCTGTTCCCACTGTTGGATCTTTCTCACTATGCAGTACCTTTGTCCTCTGAGGCTCTCTGAGTGGGGATTGACTCCCAGCTAGCAGAGCTACCCAACTCTTCACTGTTATTTACTAACAAAAGGGAGTTTATTTGGTAACTAAAGCATGATTGATTTTTTTCATTTTTCGACTTTCAAAGAA
The DNA here is from genome assembly GCA_013397175.1 of Platysteira castanea. Classification (NCBI taxonomy): domain Eukaryota; kingdom Metazoa; phylum Chordata; class Aves; order Passeriformes; genus Platysteira; species Platysteira castanea. The sequence continues at coordinate 404,448 of VYXC01009752.1, forward strand.
TTTTTGGCTGCTTGCCACGTGCTTTGCAACTGAGCAACATCACGGAACAGTAACTTTGTCACAGGAGTCCACCAGCTCTCTCACAGTGCATGAAATAGTGTTTCTGTTGGGGGCTTAGAGTGACTTGGATAAATAGGTTGCACCTTACTAGAAGGTCGAATGAAAGAAATAGCAGAGTTATGGGTCTTCGTGGTGGAAAAGTGCAGAAACACAAACCAGTTCCAGATCAGCACTGCTAAACAGCCACAGTTCCAAAGGGCAGTAGGAAAGGGGTTGCTGTCTTTGGGGTCTTTTTCTGTAGAAACCATGAGTGTTTTGTTGGTCTGGGGCTGGAAGAGTTCACAAACACATAGTTACATAATGGAGGAGGTTATTTTTGTGTGAAAATAGATCATTGCTTCTGTTTTAACAGTGTCTCCTCCACACAACTGCATTGTACATTGAACTCAAGGGATTTTCTTCCCCCACAGATTTAAGATTTAAAAGTTGACTGTTTCTCTTTTTCTCAAGTTGAATTTTATATTATTCAAACCATCTTATTTTGTCTAAAATTTATCTTGCAGACCTTAAAATCTCAAGACATGTATTTCCTTGGACTGCTGTCTTTGCTCGCTCTGCAAAGCGAAGCCTTCAAGACCAGCTTTCCTGATGAAACCATTGCTGAGCTCTCTGTGAACGTTTACAACCAGCTGCGAGCCACGAGGGAGGATGAGAACATCCTGTTCTCCCCTCTGAGCATTGCCATAGCCATGGGAATGGTGGAACTAGGAGCCCATGGAACCACCTTGAAAGAAATCCGACATTCCTTGGGGTTTGACGGCTTAAAAAATGGTGAGGCCTTTTCATCTTGTCTTAGAGAAACAGGAGTAAGGGTGGGAGAGGCCTGCTGATGTCCATGGGTTATTAATCACTGGATTTCTTGGTGTCCTTGATGGCCTGGGCAGGCTCAAACATGTGGGTTCTGCATGAGCTGAGAGATGCTGACATAAAACCCTGGCTGGGGTACCTGAACCTTCAATAATTGCAGCTCACGCTGCTCATCTGGGTTTCTGCTGCAAAGCAAACCTGCCTTGGCCTCTAGAAATAGAAGATTTTTTCAGAACATGCTTTTTAAGGATTATAGTGAAACCTGAAAAGGAAAGTGGTAGTTTCAACAAAATTGCATCTGTTGATACCCAAGTAACTGCTTTGAAACCTGAAGGAAATTCCTTACTCATGCAACCTACTAGACTCTTGAGTCTTCAGTGGAAGGATCTTGGGGAGGAATTTCTGAGCACAGACATCAGACTGTGTTTATCAGAACCACTGCAGAGATGATGCCTCTCTGTGGAGGCCACAGCACCAACTGAGTTCTACATTTTGTCTCTAAAACATTAATCAATGTTCCCTTAGCTGTAATTGAGGGAGTTGTGCGGTTGATTTGTTCTGGGCCATTCACTGTTCTTGCATATGAGTAACATGCAGTAAAAGTATTCCCATGATTTCTGCTTGGAATATATCATTGCAATCAGTTTTTGAGGTTTATTTTGTTGGTTTTTAAATTAAAAATTTCAGCTTCAGGCATATGATGCGGCAGTACAAGCTTCCTATCTTAAAGCAAACTGCTTTAATCCTATTCAGAATTCCTCATTACCCACCAAGGGTTCTGTGCTGCCCCATGAAGGATCCTGGGAAGTTCTAGACCTGCTTTTGGCATAGAAAAAGCTGTGGGAAGTCCTTAGTTTCAAAATTTGAAGTTCATTTTTCCTTAACTGGCATTTAGGATGGAACAAAAGTTCTGTTAAGAATTTGTGGTGGCAAGACTTAGAAATGGGACCTGTAAGAATAACTTTTTTTAATTGCTCTTTTGCTGTAGAAAGGATTTCCATTGGTAGCTTTGCCTCTGGTGGGACTCAAATGTCTCATTAATTAGACTAATTATAGCTGGTAGAAAAAACAGGCTCTAAGTAATATGTTCTTGGAGATTACTCCTTCAGATCTGAAGGTGTGTGTAGGTTTAGAAAAAAGTTTATTTTAAAAAGATGAGTTTTCTTAGTGTAAAAGATCTTTGTGAATTTTCAGGAGAAAAACTGTGGAACAGCTCTCCTTTCTGAACCACTGAAGCTGTTTCTTCCTTCCCCAGGTGAAGAGTTTGCCTTGCTGAAGGACCTGTCTGACATGGCCACTGCTGAAGAAAGTCACTACGTGCTGGACATCGCCAACTCCCTCTACGTGCAGAACGGGTTTCACGTCAGTGACAAATTCCTGCAGCTGGTGAAAAAATACTTTAAAGCTGAAGTAGAGAATGTAGATTTCAGCCAAAGTGCAGCTGTTGCTACTCAGATCAATAAATGGGTGGAGAATCACACAAATAGTAAGTCCATGTGATCCTTTTGTACACTTCCTGCAGGAAGTGTTTCTGCTTCAAAATTATCCAGTGCTGTTGGGTTGGTGGTTTGGCTTTTATCTGTTCTGTCTGAGATTGAAGTTTCTTCTCCCAGGAAAAGAATTCTAGTATTTCTATTTTTTTCTGTGTAGGAATGATCTGTCATAAGTAATATTAGTCATTGTTAATCATGTGGCATCTATTTGAATATTTTTTTCTCTGGTCTTACCATCTGTAGCATTTATTGAATGAGACTCTTTTAATGGTAGGCATTTTAATAGTATTTTAAATTATTTTAAAAAATGATAAGTATTATTGCTAATGGCAGAAAAGTTGTCTGCAGAGGGGTTGTTGGCTTCTGCTTTGAATGTGTGGAGTATCACTCGTCCTCTGAGGAACTCATACTCACAAGGTAGTGAGAAATAGAATAGTAGGGAATAAAAAGATAATTTTGAACCACAAAATCAGCCTGTGTAGTGTAATATTGTGCAATGTGAGGAAATGAGATAGCATGTGGAGAGGGTAGTTGATTTTAGGAACGCTGTCAACAGTTTCACAACACAAATGTGCAGCAGGGGAGTTAAGCACAAAATTACTGCTGTAAATATGCACATGGAGAGCTGCAGGATGCTGGCTTGGCTTGGCAGCTCCCAGAGAGGTGGCATTTCCTGGATACGTGCAGAGTCCCAGTACCTGGGAGTCTCCTGTTGTAGGGATCAAAGCAGGATCTTGCTCTGGTTGATCTGGCCCACTCTAAGGTTGACATTTTGAGAGTAATTCAGTGGGGTCTGGCTCTGACACAGTGGTACCGTTGGGAATTTGAAGGGGTTGGAATCACCTGGAAGGAATTAACACATCCCCATGCAGTCTGAGCACTTAAGAATCCATAATGCTTTATGGAAACGTATGGCTCCAATGTAGAAAAGCACCTCCTGTAATGCTTTTATTCCATTTGGAAAATGGTCTGGTTTTTTTCCCAGGGAACTCAGCAGCCATTATGTTCCTAACAAACTGCCCTTTCTCTCAGGCTGCAGAAATAGCTGGGAGTAAGTGATGCAGCAGATTGCAGAGTGTTTCCATGGATGTGGTGTCTGTCTGGGGGAGAAGGAAAAGCAGGGCCCACCAGGGCAGCTGAGGGGCTCTTGGTGTCAGGCTGGGATCGTTCCAGTCCCTCAGCTGCTCCCTGCCCACTCCTTCTCTCTGCCTGCCAGCTCTGGTGGAGGAGAAGGCTGATTTTCCCCTGAGGAAAGGGGCACAGGACAGGCAGGTTTCCAGTTCCAGCATGTTCAGCATGATGGGAGGCTCGGAGCAGAAAACAGAACCATCAGAGGTTTCTCTGGGCAGAAAAATTCTTAATATTTCATTAGTGTGTTAACAAGACGTGGCTGAAAAAACAAAGAAACATGAGTACCAAGTAGGAGTAGAAATCTGGAAATGTTTTCCTTCTTGAAGTTTCCCTTTTTTTTTTTTTTTTCAGCTCCATGTGAGTATTGGTCACACCTCCCTCCTTAGAACATTCAAGATAAAATGAAGTACAAACAGCAACCCGGAAGAAATCCAGCCCTGTGATGCACAAATTTCACACCAGTTAGTCAGGATCACATGCTCCAGAAAGCAGAATTAATTTGGTTTTTAAACCATGGATTAAGGAGTAGTAATCAAACCAAGGAATGTGTTTATTTTAACACATTGCATTGCAATGTCAGCTAAAAATAGAAGTGAGCAAGAAAGCTATCTGAAGGAGGCTGTAGTTCCTGAAGAACAGTGACAGATCTGGTCAGTGCTCCCAGTTTACCAAACTGGAAATGATTTTGGTGAAATTCGAGGCGTTTGAGATGAGCTACAGCAGGTACCAGGCCTCATTCTGATGTAAATGACTTGTTTAGGAGTAGGAGCAGAGCAGCTGCCATGCTCAGCTGCCGAACCTCCCATGAATAGAGCAGATGCTAGATGGTTTTCCTCTTTTGCTTTTCAAGAGCTAATGTCACCGGAACAAATGCTGGGAATTTATGTGGGTTTTTGATGCTTAGTCCTGGCTTTGAATTCAACAGAACATCACTGAAACTCCTTCAGAACTGGCCCAGGTGGAGCTGCAGTGGGTGCACTTGGACCCTTTAAATCAAGCACCCATTTAAGTGCTGCTTTGGGTTGGAGCCAAAGTTTGTTCAAGCTCTGACCTTAAGATGAAAGTGCTGAACTGTTTCATAGCAGCAGGGTAAACATTCCATATGTGACCCTTTTTCCACGTGGCTTCCTTGTAGGCTATATTTAGTTGTGATCAAGAAACAGTTGCCTAACATGTACTTGATGGAAGGGTTTACACACCTACACTGTGATTTCGGTTTACAAAACACTGGCACTTTAATTGGAGATTTAATGAAACATCTGAATTGGAAATTACATGTTAACGCTGCTTTTTATTTTCTTGCATTTTTCCAGCTGCCTTAAGTTTGGATTTAATGCTCACTTTGACATGTGGACTGACAGCTGGGTTTCTTTTTAGGTATGATCAAAGATTTTGTGTCTTCAAGAGACTTTGGTGCTCTAACTCATTTGGCTCTCATCAATGCAATCTACTTTAAAGGCAACTGGAAGTCACAGTTCAGGCCTGAAAATACCAGAACTTTTTCTTTCACTAAAGATGATGAAAGTGAAGTGCAAATTCCAATGATGTACCAACAGGGCGAGTTCTACTATGGTGAGTTAGACCTTCAGCAATTTAAAGCTACTAAATCTTCACTTAATGGGTTTGTTGCAGTAATCCATTTGTACTGTTGTCTCTTCTTCTACCTAGAATTTTAATGTGGTCTTTGCCCAGTGAGGGGACTCAGAGTTTGGTGGTTTTTCCTAATGTGTGTATTCTAACTGGTAGCAATGTTTGTAATGACCTGCTTGGTGCCACAGGATGGACTTCAGAGGGTTTATCCATTGTATTTCAGCTCTTCACAGTTCTTGAGCTAGTCCTGCTTATCACAAAAATATTTTTCTTGTGCTGTGCTAAACATTGAAATGAATAATGTTTGCTCATTACTGTTGGACTGGTAAAATAGAGGTTCTTTGAACAGCAGAACTAATGATCATTTTCAGTTGGAGCTTGAGCTCCAAGTGGGTTCTAAAGTGTCTGGCATTGGCAGCATTTTGTTCAGTCTCATCACTGAAAAATTACCTCTCCTGAATAAAAACCTCTGTCTGTTTCCCTGAAAGTCTCAGCAGCCTTAAATTTTATGCTCTCCTCTGTGTAAGCAGTGAAAGTTATGTCACAGAACTGTGATTACCTACAAACTGTGTGATAGCTCGATCTTGTATTCTTTAGGAAATCAAATATAAGCCTCAAATTCTGTGATGAAGAAACCAAAACAAATTTTATATAGAATAAAGAGGGTCATTTTTAGTTCCAGTATCTAGTAAATACTGCCTAGGATTAGGCCTATTTACGCTAAAGACAGAAGAAAACACTTCTAACAGGGTTTTTGTTGTTTTTCTCCTCTAGGAGAATTCAGTGATGGCTCCAACGAAGCAGGAGGGATCTACCAGGTCCTGGAAATACCCTATGAGGGGGATGAGATCAGCATGATGATTGTCCTGTCCAGGCAGGAAGTCCCCCTGGCCACCCTGGAACCACTGGTCAAAGCCTCCTTGATTAATGAATGGGCTAATTCTGTGAAGAAGCAAAAAGTGGAAGTGTATTTGCCAAGGTGAGAGTGTGCTCCTGTGTCACTGGGAGGGAGAATTGCATCCAAACTGGTGGAGGGAGCAGAGTGGGGAAAACGTGAACATCTTGCTCAAGCCTGGAGAGATGCAGCACCCACAGAAGGGTGGCTTTGAGAGCAAGGCCTGGGGGGATGCAGTGCAGTGATGGTTATTTCAGCAACACGTCAGCACTGGGTTTGCATCCCGCTCACAGGAGAGCTCTCCAGAAGGGAAAGTTTCCTCATCAGGAGTAGATCCACTCGGAATGATGCTCAGAGTATTGCAGAACTCATTATGGATCAGTTCCATTTAGACAGGAGCCACAGAAATATTGGAAGTCTGAACTACCAAATGTTTCATTTAGGTGCTAATTAGGTTTCTATGTGCTGCTATTTTAAGAAGTTCTAGTGGTGTGTGTGTAGATACAAATGGCTGAGTGGTGAGGGGTAATTCCAGTCAATTTTGGGTTGTTTTTTTTCCCTAGCTGTAATAAGTGCTGCTTTTTCTCCTGAGAGCAGCAAATAATAGCAAGACATCACTACCAGAAGGGCTGAAACTGCTGTCAGTCCACGTGCAGACAGAGTTTGTGTGCTCAGTGCAGATTTGCCCACATAGAGCACTTAGGATCTTTCCTGGAATCCTGCTTCATCCACGTTCAGTTGTTCCTCGTGCCTGTGCTCTGCCTGGCTTGGTAGCAGAGTTGTTTACTACTAAATGTCACTAATAATGTACAGCTGGATCACACTGTCCTTCAAGTGATTCATGATGATTTCATGGAAGTGTTTATGTAACAATAGGGCCCATCTTTGAAAGGAATCACTCCCACTTATTCCTTTTCTGTGGCACTGTGCAGTGGGTACATGGCTGCAGAAAAAATAAACTCAAGTGAATCCTTTAATCATGAAAACAGTTCTTTGTTTTCAGGTGCCTTGGAGATCTGAGCTTGTTGCATTTCACAGGTTAAGACTCCTTGCAGTCCCTCAGCTCCCTTTCCAAAGCAGAGGCTGCTGTCCAGGAGCTGACTGCAGCTGAGCACAATAAACAGGGCTAGCCAGGATAAATTAGGCTGAGATGGACTGGTGCTGTCAGCGTGCCCTGATCCCAAACTGAGATGGAATCCACTTCTCTGGAGAGCTAAAAGGCAGAGTGCTGAGGGAGCAGCAGTATTTTGGGGCTTTCACTCCCCATTGTAAGAGTTTCTCTCTTATTTGAAGTCCCAGTTCCTTTGAAGAAGCAGGAAGAGCAGCAAAGAGCTGCACTGCAGGCTTTATACAAACAACCTACTGTACACTGTTCCTGGGATTTGTTTCTTGTTTGTTTTCTCTTGGAGCTTCTGGTCCCTCAGGGGCCTCAGCCCAACAAAAATCCAAAACAGGAGGGGAGTTTTCTCTGAGGCTGCTTTTCCTGCAAAGGCAAGCCTAGATGGCTTTGGGCAAAGCTAGATGTTAATGAGGAGAGAAGTCAGGATTCTTCCATCCTTAAGCTTTCCTTTTATACCTGCAGCAGCAGCAGCCTGTGCACCAGGTGCTGAAGCTGGGCATCTTCTCTCCAAGGATTTCTCGAGTGGGAGATCCACAATGAAGTCTCTCTGGATTCATTATGGGGAGAATTGTGAAAACCATATTTAAGAATCCTGGGTGTCTAAACACATGAATGGCATTGAAAACATATTAATTATGTTTATGGCTTGGGTTCAGCTTATATTGGTGATTTGGGGTTTTGTTTGCAGAGACTCCAGGGCTCTCTGGAGTTCTCAGATGGGAATTTGAGGCCTGGGGTTTGTGTGATCATAAAAGGTCCTTATTTATTCTGCCCTCAGGCTGCTTGGTTCTTATCCAAGAACCTCAAAGAATGGAATAAACACCTGCAAATTAAGGTTTTACTGAGACAAACCAGGTAGAAGCAGGTGCCAATCACCTTCAGTATTTTCAGATTATAAAAGATTACTATCCTGAGCTTGGAATTCTGTATAGGAATACTGCAATGTCCTGACAAAAAATCCAGAGATTAATTGCATGGTCCCAAGGTGCTGGATTTCCATGAGGGATTCAGAGGTGATCTACAGGATTTTGTCAATGCTCTAAATAAACACTTCATAAATATTTGATGCTGTGACTCAGAAGAGCATGTTATGAAATGTGGCCTCCAGGCTCTGTCCACTGAGAAATTGAAAGCAGCAGTGGAATAAAATTAAATTTTTATATCTTGAAAGATTCTATCCAATTATAAAGTGAACATTTTTTAAACTTATACATTTGTAATGGGACTGAATGACTTGCCAAAGCAGAGTTAATCACAACTTTGCAATTTCTGTCTGCATTATCTGTGTGCAAATGAAATTGTGTATTATTCCTCTTAATGGCAAAGGAGAGATTTGTACAGAATTGTTAAATTATACTTCCTCATTTTCATTTCCAAATCATTGTTTCCAGCTTAACCCAGACTAAAATGATCAACATTTTAATCCACTTTTTGCATAGGAGTGAAACAGACCATGAATCTAATTTACAAAGCTGTCTCTCCAACATAAATTACTTGAAGAGCAAAGGAGGAACTGGTACCTGATAGCAGTGCTACAGTTTACAGATCTCCTCTCAAGGATTGTTCCAGTGTGCCCAAATCTCCATAACAACCTTCTTGCTTTCTTGTGCATTTAAAATATCTTAAAAGTCTTTAGATGGTGTTGAAATGGTAAGTGGTGTTAGCTGGAGGTTGTTTTCTTTAAAAGAAAAAACAGCAAGCACTAAAAACACCCCACAAAACCCAACAAAAATCCAAACCCAAATGGAAGAAAACCCTTGAGCATTCTGGTTTTACTTTTTAACCTGCTGTCTTAACTTCCCTTTCGATGAGGAATGGGCCAGTGCTGATTGTCCTTGAGATACAACCACAGGAAAGGCACAAAACTGTCCCACTGGAATACATTCCCACCCAACTCCTGCAGATTTAGCCCTGGAAAGAAGGATCTTGCCAGAGAAAGACCCACAACCTGCTTTGCTTCCCCCGCCCAGAGCAGCTGAATGGGATTTTTGGTTAGTTTTGCTGTTAGTGGGTTGTTTTTTTTTTTTTTCTCTCTTGCTTGTTTGTTTTGAGTATTAAATCCTGCAGGCTGGTTCTGGCACCTCGGGACAACCTGGCTGAAATTCCAGGCGGAATGCTGGAATTGATAGCAGCTGGCAGCTTGGCACCAGAGCCTGGGTGCACACAGCGCTTCAGTCCCCAGGGCCTGTGCTCCAAGCAGGAATATTGATGCCAAGCACTGCAGCCATTCCTCTGTTTGCCTTTCCTTCTGCAGGATTTCATCTATTAGAACCAATCTGAAAACCTGGAATTGTCTTGCTTTGGCTCGCTCAGAAGCCTGAGGAGTTTTTGAAATGATGGCGTTGGGGGTGAATCACTCCAGGCTCTAGTTCCCTTCTCCTGGATGAGTACCCCTGTACCCTCATCCTCCTCGGCTCTCTGGATGCTGGGCATCGAAAAATCACAGAGAATTCAGTGTTTCAAGGGTCGCATGACACCATAGAAGATGAACACATCTTTTTCTCTACCTCAAAAGGCTCTAAAATAGAAGAAAGATGCCCTGATGTGGAATATTAATGCTTAACTGTCAGTGACATAAATGCATCATTTTATTCTAATGCTTGTGCAAGTTTTAAATTTCATTAAAATGTCCTAATTCTCTGCTAAAATCTCCAGAGAATTGCTGGTTTCTCAATCTAATCTTCTCTTCAGTGTCTGTTTCTCAGACTTCCCTTTGTGGTTTTTAAAGCTCTCAGTTGCTACTATTCCATGATGTTTGGCACTGAAGTATTTAAATCAGTTTTTCAGAGTATTTTTAGCATCAGGAGCACCTACAAGATTGTGGGGGATATCAAATATGCCCATCTGGTTCATTATATGCAACAAACAGTGCAAATAACCAAGTGTCAGGGGTAGTATCGTGCAGCTCAGCATTCCCGAAGTCTGGAGGTGCAGCAGATGTCTGGGAAATGAGATGGAATGTCAGCTCTGTGTTCTAGGTTGTCAGCTTTGATTTTAAATACCATCATCACTGTCTGTGAGGAGTGCACAGAAATCCAAATCTGGCTGAGGGGTAACTCCTGCTGAATGTTTATGTCGAGCTGCAGAGCCTGAAATTAAATTTCCGAGTGTGAAGCTGCCCTGTTACTTTTGAGAAAAGGCTGGTTCTGATGTCAGCTGAAATATTGGAAATCTCATTAATAATTGATCTGTAACTCTCACTGCTTCCCAGGGCGTGTGAGAAAGGAGGGAGATGCTGTCTGGAGTGGGGTTTTACCACAGGACAAAACTCAAGGAGGGCAGAAGGGAAGTAATTAGTGTTATGCTCGTAAAGGGATTGTTTGATATTTATACAGCTGATGTGCTATTTTTGGTCTGTTCTGTTGGTCATAAAAAGCAGGAGCTTACCTCTGGAGATACTGGACAGCCCTTCACTCATCCACCTGCTCAGGATTTGCCTTTCCAGAGGTTCCAGGCAGGGATGGAGCCTCTCTCTCCAGTCCTTCCCACAGGCACTCTTTGGCATTAAAGCCAGTCACTCTGCTTTCCCTCTCCTCAGAGCCATGCTCCGTGAGGCTTTCCAGGTTTATTTTTTCCCCAAAGCCTCCCCGTTGATCCGTGTGCAGGAGCACCCTGTGCCACGGTTGCTTTCTGGGTCACACTGCCTCGCTGAGCAGATGTGTGTTTGCTGTCTGCTGCTCCAGAGACTTAAACCCACCTGATTCCCACTGGCTCTTACACTGATACTCTGCAGTTGGAAAAAGATGCTTTTTTGCAGATATTTTTCTTATTTTTACCTCAAAGTTTGCTGTCCATGCAGACTTCACTTTCTACTTTCTTATCCTGATACTCCTTGCTAATTTGACGCTGCTAGCTCCTACTTAAATTGTGTTGAAAGCTTGATGCATTTAATATTGGGGTGAAATAAAAGCCAGAAAGGGAAACAGCACTGAAATTTTTGTAAAATGCATTTTAACATTTGTCTTCTCTGTAAAGCAGGTACAGTTGGAAGTGGTTTTCAAAACGTTTTAATGTAAATATAATCTAGAAGGAAATATTTCTGAGTTTATTCTCTCTAAACTTGCTCAGTGTGCACAGACAGGACTTCTCTACTGGACTGCATAACTCTAGCATTGGGAATTGAATCTCAATTCATCTTTTTTAGGGTTTTTACCAGAGTCTCTAAAACAGATCTGAACTTATTTTACAAGGCTGTTGTGAGAGTAAAACTGGTTTTCATTTTGGAGCCTAAAGGTCAGGGAAATTTGATTGAAAGAGCAACTTGCAGACTTGTTACCACAGTAACTGATGCAGAATATGCCAAATGCCATCAGAAGCTCCCTCCAGTACTTAAATCTGTGTTGGTCTCTCCTGATTCTTTTGAGATCTTCCAAGGCAATAAAATCACAAGAATCAGTTCCTGTGTTTTTATTCCATGCAGGCCCTGGAATTGTTCTGGACAGGGTGCATGAACACTGCTGCTGCCACCAGTGATTTATCAATCCTGACCTATCTCCAGGTCCTATTTTAAGTCCTAAAATTCTTCTCTGGATAATGATAATTCTGGATAATATCCACTCCACCAGAGATTTTTGGCTTCTAGTGGCATTTATAAGCTCATTATGAAAGCAGATTATGTACTGGACATTTTTCAGGTTTGTGTAAGTGAGGAAGATCCACTTGACTCTTACCCAGCTCTGTTTGGATGTTCAGATGATTCTTTTTCGAGCTGCCAAGGCTGGTGCCTGCCAAGGCATTGGACATCTCAGCCCTTCATCAGCTGTGCCCTGCCCAGAGCTCTGGGCCCGACTTTCACCTGAAAAGAACATTTTGTTCTTCTGTGGAGTTGGGGAAGTTTAATCCTAAAAAGGAGATTGCACCAGAACACATTTTATTTGGTTCTAGCACTTATTTGCTCATCACTAAGGACTGAGGTGTGGCTGTGTCTGCCTCAGTGGCTGGAGAAACCAGAACAGCATCCCACAGACCCTACTTTGTGCTGGGCAGCTACAGCCAGCCACTGCCAGCATATTGTAAATCACTAATAATTCATTTGGTCATTCCCCAGAGCACCCATAGCTCACCCCTAACAAGCGTTTATAGTCACTCTCATGTGTTTGTCTGTAGACATCTGGTATTTGCTGCTTGGGGCTGCCATTACTATTATTTTTCTGTCGTATTTCTGTGTTTCTCCAGCTGCCCGGTCTCTTTCTGGCCACTCATAAAGGTTTTTTTTTGTTTTACTGACACCAGGCATAGCTTTTACAATGTTTGAAGATCAGTCTGTAAACGAAACAAGCTTTTGCCCAAAATTTTGCCCTCAGGATAGATCTCAGTTTGTCCTTCCAACACACTAACCCAGCCTAGAACAAGGCTTTTGCCAGGTTATATATAATAGTGCATTTACACTAACAACTATTTGTTTTCCCTGCTCCTCACTCACAATCAAAACCCAATTACAATTGTGCCACCACACTAATTAAAGCTGAATCAGAAATGCTTCATATTCATGTTCATAGCTGCTGGTCTTGCTTATCCTGTCAAAGTAAAAATGGAGTATCTTTCATACTCCTCCTTTGCCAGCAGCTCTCTGGGAACTTCTGCTGTCCTTTGCCTCATTTGATATTCTGTTCTAGTAGCTGTACAATTAAATTCAGGTTTTAGAGAAAACCTCTTGTGTAAAAAGTAAGCATTTCCATTAGCTGCTGCATAATTTTGCACTGCAGTTTTATGGGCAGGGGCTGCACATACCATTAGCATATTTTTGATTGCTTTTCTATTAGAAAAAATCCAGCTGTGAGTAAACTCATTTGTTTATAGGCATTTTTTGGAAGGTGTCACTAGCACTGGAGCTCCTACTTTGCATTATTTATCTTGGTGTTTTTACCTGGAAAATTTAATCTTCTAATAACAGTAAGTAGTGCTTACATCTGGCTTCCTGTAATTTTCTCTTCCATTCTCCAGGTTCACAGTAGAACAGGAAATTGATCTGAAGGATGTCTGGAGAGGTCTGGGAATTACAGAGCTGTTCAGCAGCAGCGCTGACCTCACTGCCATGTCTGGTAAGAACTTCTTGTCTCTCAAGGTAGATGAGGAAATACATTTTTCACCAGGGAGAGTTCACTCTGAGTGTTTCAGAGCTGGTCTCATGAGAAATGCAGACGAAGTGTGATCCCCTGCAAGAGACGGGTGCACACTGGAGCAGTGCCTGGTGGCAGATGGAGTCACACACCAAGGGGTCCTCCTGGGTCTCCAGTGCTGCCTGTCCCCAGCATTAGGAGCATTAAGCTGTGGCACAATTGGTTCCTCTCCCCAGATACCTGGAAGGAGCACAGGGAGGAAGAGTTTGGAGATAAGAGCAGTTTAGTCACAAATGCCGCCTGTCTGTTGTGATGTGTTGTCAACATTTAATTTTCAGAAGTTGAAATACCCAATACCTTTAAAAATTCAGGTGGAAATGAGATATTTATGCTTTTAATACCTCCTAAAGCTGTAAAGCTGGAGTCACAGAATGCTTTGGGTTGGAAAGGACCTTAAAGACCATCTCATTCCAACCTCTGCCATGGGCAGGGACACCTTCCACTATCCCAGGTTGCTCCAAGGCTTGTCCAACCTGGCCTTGGGCACTTCCAGGGATCCAGGGGCAGCCACAGCTGCTCTGTATTGAAGTGGGATGTGCTGGTAAAAGCACAATAAAGGACACTCTCACACCTGCTAGGTTCAGCAGAAAGGAGGGAAAAGAGAAACTTTATTTACATTTAACATATTTTATAGGATTCTCAACTCCACAAGGGATTGGAGGACATGTCACTTTTTCCTCAATCCCACTGGGGAAAAAGGATGCTCATCAAACTTTCTCTTATCACAAAAGGAATGAAAAACAGAAAAGATGGTTAAATGAACACTGGCCATTATTTACATGAAACTGTGTGAAAATTCTTTGACTCCAAGGTTATGACAGAAGGCTTAGCAAAAAACAGGACAACAGTGGCACACTGCCACTTGTGTGTTTTTTGGGGTTTTTTAGCTCCATGTGTTGCTCCTCAGCCATGCAGGTAGATCCTTAGCTGGTGGGAAATCCCTGCTCTTCACTGTCCCCAGGACAAGCAGACCTGTGTGCCTTAGTCAGAACACTGGTAGGAAAGGCAAACCTTCCTCCCACGTTCACGGAGGAATGTTTGTGATGATCCTTTCCTTTTTGCCAGGTTTGAAATGCTCTTTGTAGTGTATCGTGCAGCTTATTCCACTGGTTTGCCACTTCCACTTTCCCAGTGAAAGTGGGGAAAAGCTAGCTCTAGCTAATTGGAAAAGAGTTGAAATAAATGAGAAACCCCTTTTCAAAGAAATAGCATTTTTCTGAAGACAAACCCCTTCAATTTCTCTGCCATCTCAAAGAAAAGTCAGCTTCCCACTAAATTCTGGTCTATTTATAGGAAACTATTTACTTGAGAAAAAGCACTAAGGAGAGTGGGAAATGCACAGGGAACCACGAAGGCAGCACCTGGCTCTTACTTAGTTCCACGTAAAATTCATTTATATATCAGGGACACTTATTTATCAAGAGGTTGGCAGAAAGAATCACGTGCTTGTGTCTTAATCCATGTGACCAATGATTCGTTTAAAGTTTTATATTTCTGAGAATTGTGCTGTGTAAAATCAAAATACCACATTCTGCATGACTGAATTAACTCCTCTGCCATTTAAAGATTAACTTGTTCTACAAGTATAGAGCAGTGTATAGAGAGAATTCATGGGTTTTACTGTAACTTCCCTGCTTTTCACTGAAAAGAGGATGTTCCACCTGGGGAGGGAAAGGTTATTTGTAAATTAAGAATGAAAAAATGAAGTAATGTCTTTAATGAAAGCCCCGCAGTCGATGCTGTGGAAATGAAGTTTTAAGTAATTAAAATACAAAATATGTTTCCTGTTTCGAATTTTTGTAATGTAAAATACAGATGGAGGAAGGGAAAATAAAAGTCACGAAGACAAAACTGTTTAAAGCTGATTTACAGACAGCTGAATGGGAGATCAGGTAACAGAGCAGTGGAAGCTGGAAGCTTATGTGCATCTCAGGGTCAGCCCTCTGGAAACTCTGGCATTTCATGAAGCTTTAAATGCAGATATTTCAACAGAATCTTTAACTGGACAATTAATTTAGGAAGATATAAATCAAATTAAATCTAAAGAGATTTTTGAGAAACTTGGTTGCATTTAAACATCCTCTCCTCCTGTGCTGTTGCTTTGGCATTGCTGTCAGGGGAAATCCCCTGCAATTCCAGCAGCAGCCCCAATCCTGGAACCAGATCCAGGCAGGTTGGTGAGCTCAGCAAAATTCTGGGTGGCTTTAGTGGATACAAACCAAATTGCAGGATTATTTTTCGATATTCAGAATTTTTTGCTTTTTGCCCTCAATCTGGAAAATGGAACCAGAAGGACCAGCTTTACCTTGTGGAATGTCTGGATTCTGAGCAACCAGAGAGAAAGTGTTAATCCAGGTGCACTTTTCAAATGTTACTCCCTTGCAGAAATTAAGTTTTTTGACAATTACCACAGGTGAGTAGGAGGACATTCCTGTTTGGCTGTCAGCTCTCCTGTGTTCTGACTCTCACTTTCAGAAAGGACTTTGACAGTATTTACTTGCATCTGATTCCTTCAGGTGTCCAAAATAATCTCGAAACAACTTCTGCTATTTGGGATTTTATCATTTACAAAGCACATAAATTTGCTGCTTGAGTGTTTCACCACCGCTCAAGACTTAGCACTGAACCAATTTCAATACTAAAACTCCCCTTCTCCTTCAAATGATTATAATATTTCTGCTGGTTTATAGAGTCTTTAAAGCAGCTGCTTTTAGTGCAAGGTGACCTGTGTGACAGTGAGCAATGAAGAGATTTTAGGGACTTACCTTCACCTACAGAGTAGTTAGAGGAGCATCAGTCCAGTAAATAGCTCTTGGAAGTCTTAACTGACATCCATATAATTTTTCTGGGACAGCCTAAGCAAGAAGAGCCCATAAACCCACACGGTATTTTTTTAAGACGAGACTTGCAGAGCAGCCAGTTGGCAGCTGAGTGGGAGTTTGCAGACATATGGAGAGTAGTGACAGATGAAGTGTGATGCCAGCAGAGTCGTGTTCATTAGGGGGCAGCTCCAGCTCCCTCCCACTCCCCCATGGGTCAGCCCTGGCTCCTGCACAAAGCTGAAACTTTGGCACCAAATCCCATGGGGACTTCCCCGAGATGTTAACAACCAAATCAGGTTGGTTCTTATGGAAATCCTCATTCAGAGAAGCTCCTGGAGAGAAATAAAGTGATGGGAGATGCTCAGGTGAGCCCCACCTTGGTCCCTGTGGAAGCCAGAAGGGAAGATGGATTATCCTGAGGAGTTGGGTGTGGTATGGGAGCATTGCAGCCAGGGATGTGACAGTCACAACCTGGATCAAAGAAAAGGCTGCCTGAACTCTCAGGGACAACATTATGCTTTCATAGGAAAATAGATTCGTTCACTGCAGGGAGAGATGAATGAGAAGGATGTGATAGTAGCAATATAAAGAGAAGAATCTAGAGAAGGTAATTTGGGATGTGGAATTGCACTTTTCATCATCCAAGGACAAAGATATCCAATGAAGTGAAAGGCAACAAATGGAAAACAAATAGAAAGTGCTTCTCTCGTGAAAAACTTAACCACGGGGATCTTTGCCGGGTGTTCCTTGAGATTGGCAGGGCTGGAAAAAATGCAATTGCTCCAGAGCAATCAGACCTCTCTATACTCCATTGAATAAAGGCACTCTGTATATAGAAACGTGGGTTAGGGTAGAAGGCACGTGCTGGGTGAGAGGATATTTTTCTCTTGTCAGCTGTGCTGCAGTTTTCATCTGTAGGGCTTTTTGTGTTTTCTTCTGAAACAACAATTCCATAGCTGCTGCAGTGGGCTGGACTGCCTGGGTGTACTGGTCTCATCTGCAGCAGCACTTGTTGAGTTCCTGTCAAAATGTTGGGTTTAATACTCAGATCCTGAAAGCATTCACCAGTAGACAAACTTGTGTACCTGATGGCAAATCTTAGCAGAGTTTATGCTGTCAGAATTAGGGGCTCTCAGCTCATCAGGGGGAGACCAATCTTCTGGGGTGCTATTTCTCATCAGGAATACAGCTCGGAGTTCATAAGCACCACCAAACTATGCAAAATAAAGCATTGTGAGCAAAAATGTGGAATATTTCTGGGAATATTACAGGGCACAGGATCAGGCTCCAGTGCTGGAGTAATAAAGGATTGATTGAATTACGTGATTAGGCTAAGTGGGCACTTCCTTCTCATTGAACATACAAATGTATTTGGGTTTAAGACTTTTGCTTAATGTTGCAGACAAGTGGGTGCTGCATGTCCCATGTTTTAAAGGAACAGGGTGGAAACTTGATCCCAGCTTTACTGAAGGCTGGGGACTGAAGCCTAGAACTGGTACAAGTTTTAGCAGCCTCGTCTGTGTTTTATTACCCACAGACCCAGAGAGGGGGATTTGGGGTTTTTCTGGTGTGACTGAAGTGCAGCAGCTGAACTGGGAGGTTGATTTCAGTGCTGAGTGTACAGAGCAGCAAATGAGATCTGCTGGGGAAAGACTTCTCCAGCTGCTGCTCCTCGTGGCTTTGGCTTTCTTTGGCGTTACAGCTCCTGAGTGTTCCAAGAGAGCTGATCCTTCAGCATCTGACAGAGCAATGAAACATTCTCTGACTGCAGCAGGAGCAGGCTTGGACTGGAATTAAAATACTGACAAAGAAGGATGGAAAACAAACAAGATTGAAAAAAAAAACTAGCTCTGTGGTGGTTTTTGCAATGAATATTTATCTTCAGCTTCTTGTAAATATAATAGAAGAAGAAAGAAAAGACTTCATTTTCCTGGAGGAAGTCTGTGTTGTACCTAGTGCAGAAATTAATTTTTTTTAATGTCGAAGTATTTACCAAAATGTCATAATCTTTCTTCCCACTAATTGTATTTAAAATCTTGTGTCCAAGGGCTGTTTTTACCCTCTCTGCTATACTGGTGCTCTGAGCTATTTTAATATCCATGGTGCAGGAGAGCACTACAGATCTGAGTGAGGTAAATGGGGCTGTTAAAAGGTATTGGCAGAAGGTGTTTTAATGCAAGAAAGCTTTTCTCCTTCCCTACCTGCTGTAGAAGGTGGATAATAGCATTGGGTTTTTGGCAGTGTTTAGGGTGGGTTTTTTAAATGCTTCAATCTTATTGTTGAGCCACTTGAAATATGTTCCCTTTCCCTCTGCAGATAACAAGGAACTTTACCTTGCAAAGGCATTTCACAAGGCGTTTCTAGAAGTTAATGAGGAAGGATCAGAAGCTGCTGCTGCCTCAGGTACCTGGCTGAGAAGCACAATTAAATCAAATGTCTGGTTATTCTGTGCTAATTAATTTTTTACAACTGATTTGCTGTACAGCCTGGAAAGCTAAATAGCAGGTAGCGTGGAGACACAGCATAGCAAGTGTGCTGCTTGCAGAAAAGAATTCTGCAAATGAGAAGTGTTGGCATCTTTGTAACGTGTTTCCCAAAGAATTTTGAGCATCCTCTGAAAAACCTGTTCTTTATTTTCCTTCTGTCAGGGGAGTACAGACTGCAGTTTATGTTTCTTTTATGGAACTCGAGCATTCATCATTTTTCACCTGCTAATTGAGATGGTCAGAGGCATTTGATCCAGAGTTAGGAGGAGATGAGGGCTGCTGCAGCTGCATTTTAATAAGCTCATATTCAGAGACACAAGAGGGGAAGTGTTGAATTCACAACCAGAGCTGTCCCCTGTCACTGCTGGGGGCAGGTGCTTGGTTTACGTGATTGTCACATGAAAATAAGTTACATTTTTTGCCAAAAAGTGTCATTAGGTGATTTCTAATGGCCTCTACCAGTCTTTGAGGAAAGGAGGAATTACTTGCCAGGTCTGGGTGGAATTGTTCCATTGACATGGGCAGAGATTCCTGGCATGCTCCAGTCTTTACTGGACTTCAGTCTTTACTGACTTCACTCCAGTCTTTATGAACAGTGGAGTGAAAATTTAGAAGTAAATGAAACACTAGGAATTAGTAATAATATCTTGGAGAAACCCATGCATCTCCAAATAAAATAACAAAGGGCCAAATTCTGCCTGATTCACAGTTAATTTTACCTTCAGCCTCTGCATTATTTAAAAACTCCAGCCAAAAGCTGCAGGTTCAGCCCATTTAATTTTTGCATATTCCCCAGTTATTAAGGGTTCCCTTTGGAACAGGGAGCAGTGTAAAACAGGTCAGCAGTGCTGGTTAATGCAGTGCCCTCTCCCTCTGTGAGTGAGCAGGAGTCATAACTCCTCTGAAGGTTCTGGATCTTAAAATTTATATGCTGCTCCCTCAGCCTGGGAAATTGCAGCACTCTGCATTGTTAATCATTCTTAAAGCCAGAGTAGGCAATTACTCTGCAGGTCTCTTTCCTTTTCAGTTAATATTTTCCTGCTGTTTTGGGGGGTTGAGTGTGGGACTTCAGTGGCTGCCCAAAGGTCTCTGCTGAGAGCAGAATGAGCAGAGCTGTTTAACAAGTTGCCTGTGTTCTCTTTCCTCTAGGAATGATTGCCATCAGCAGAATGGCAGTGCTCTATCCCCAGGTTATAGTGGACCATCCCTTCTTCTTTTTGGTCAGAAACAGAAGAACAGGTGAGAATATTGCAGACTTCTCTGAGTTTTTCACAGCACATCCTCGAGTAGTCAAAGGAAAATTGCATGTTTTGACCAATGGACTGGGATTTGTATTACGAATTTTCCTTAGTTTGTTTTAAAATACCCAATATTGAAAGACTCACCTTTTCCGTGTCACCGAATATTTCTGAAAATAAAACACCAAAATCTGATATAAGCCTGAAAAACATCCACAGAACAGAAAAAAAAAATCACCATTTTTGTTGTGAGAACAGGGTGTTACTGCCCTGAGTATCCATAACCACTGCATTCCCCGAGAGCTTGGCTGCAGTCAGGCCAGTGAAATATGTTCCCAGTACCAAATGATTTGCATAATGGAGAGCCATTACAGCTGTGAGTAATTCTGTTGTGCTCTCCAAGTGCTCTGTGGCAGGTGAGGGATGAGAGCGGCACTCACCAGCAGCAAAAGGGACAAGGATTAAGTAATTCCTTAGTCCCCTATTTGTAATTTGCTGTAATGATGTGGATGTGACTGGGTGATAAAACATTGCTGTGCGCTCTCAGAGGTTTTTATGGGTCTGTGTTTGTGATCCCAGCACGGGATCAGTGTTTACTAAACCATTTAGTGGCAGTGATGCTTCGTCTGGTTGGGTAGAGTCACTTGTGGGACTTCACTCAAAGCACTGAACAGGCCACTGAGAAGAGAGTAAACTCCATCCCAGCTGAAACCAGGCCAGCAAGGCAGGATACCAAGTCTTAGGGGGTCTTTAACCATGATAAATTTAGTTTTCTTACTGTTGTAGTAGACACATTAAGCAGAAAATATATCTGCAGGAGGGAATCTCTCCTTTATTGCTACTCAATAGCCAAAAATCTGCCCAAAAAGAAACGTTCAAATCAGGACTTTGAGGCAGCTGTTAACATTGCACAGGCCTTCTTGTTGCACGTAGAAAGAGGAGTTGCCAACAACTGGAGCTAAAGCCTCAAAGCTTGTTACTAATCCAGAAATCTGAGGCTGGAAACCCTTTGAAAAAATCCTGTTGGTTGCCCTTCTCCAGACAAGCCCAAGTGCTCAGGTTTGGTTGCTGTCTTCAAACAGGGCTCTTGAGCCATTTCCTGGTACCAAGTTCCAAGACATTTGATCCTATAGAAATGATACAGCACTGCTCTAGGGGTTATTGTTGGTATTCATCATCTTGGAACTCCTCTCCTTCTGGTTCTGACATCTCTGTCCTTCCTCCTTCCCCACTTTCTCCACAGGTACCGTGTTATTCATGGGAAGGGTAGTGCACCCTGAGGCAATGAATTCCAGTGGCCATGACTTTGAAAAGCTTTAACTGCCACCAGCTACCAAAAGGAGGAGATAAGCACATAAAGTTTGAAGTTAATATATTTAAGGTTTGCTGTGTTTTCCCCCAGGATACTGTTTCAAAATGCTTTTGGATCTAACTGCGTGCAAGTCAGTTCCCAGAGGAAAGCTTACAGTATTAAAGTAATGGTTCTGTTTCTGTCATTGTGATTGCTGTGTCCTTAAAATAAAGTTGTGTACATGTCAACAACTGTTTCTTGTTCTAGTGAGTTGTAAAGCAGAAAACTGCAAGTCCATTATTTGTAATTTTTTTACAGTCCAAAGAGTGACTCGATCAATGAGACAGGAGCAGAACGTGTGCAGCTCTGAATAATGCAAATGGCAAAGCCTGGTGGGCGTTTCTAGAGCTGAAGAAGCACATGTGGACACTGTGATCTCATCCTGTCCCTGGCAGAGCAGGGCACAGCCTGCGGTGCGCTGCTTGAGCAGAGAAAATGGAACAAATTGAGCCGAGTGGATTTGATTCTCTGACTGTGGTAGACTTTGTGTGAACTCTCCCACGTGATTCTCAAGTGCTGCTTTTCTGGATGCTCCTGCATGTGACTCTGCCACTGACCTCCCCTAAGTGTTGATGCCAATAAAATCTGATCGCATGAATATTTGAGACCTGTCAGTGTAGAAAGCTCTGTGTGTGACTGAAGTAAAAGAGTTCAGTAGTAATGGCATTCGTGTGGACATATTTTTTCTCCCCCACAGCAGTTCTGCTCTTCAGTATCTCATTTCAGGGCTCTAGAATGTTCTTTCTCAAAAAAAACACCCCAACTTTAAACTAAGTGTCTAAAAATGTTCTGTTCATAAATAAATGTCTAAAGGAACAACATAATCCTTTCCATTTCCTAACTTTTTCTTGAGAATAGACTGACGGAGAGGAGAATGACATGGAGCACAAGTAAATATCAGCAGGGGAATTAGTCCTGTTTCCATTTGGAAGAGGAGGAGCAGCCCCCACTGTCAGCAGAGAGCCATGTAATTGTTTCCTCCCTCGTTGTGCAAAATACAAAAAAAACCAGAGGTTATTGAAAAGGTGAGAGAATAGGAGAAAAGGAGGGAGGAGCTCCTTTGAACCAGATATTATCCATTATCTTTGGATAATAAATGAGTTTTTCTCAGTGAATAGGAGTTTTATCTTTGGAATTCTGTGGGAACAGATGCATTTTGGCTGAGGTACATTTACAGGCTTCCCTGGCATTCACTCACTTCAGAGCAGCAGAGAGATTGCTCCCGAAGTTATTCATGCAAGGAGAACTTCCAAAATCTGACACACTGTTCACTCTTCTTCTACTGCTGGTGCAACTCCTGCAGGTCAGGCTGGGACGTGAGGGATGCTGGCTGTGGAGGCTGGGAATGCTCCCTTGGAGAAAGGGCTTTTGAACATATTTCTAGCCCTGCCCCCTGGAATTGTTTCACAAATGGGGTTCCTAAGAGTGTTGCTGGTGCTTATTACCTTTATTATAGTCTGGACTTGCTAAGACAGCTTTTGTATTCAAATTCAGATGAAAATGGTAATTTTAGCTCTATGTAGCTAAAAATGTTCTACTTGGGAGGGGAAAGAGGGAGTGCTGCTCAGAAGGAACAGGGGCTAATTTTACCAAGACAAGAACTGTCAAGAACAGGTGAAATGAGTTTGATGTGGGTTACAGGAGGTCTGGTTCTTCACATTTAAATAAATAAAATCTGTGGACCTCCCCTCTTGTCTGTAGAAGTGAACTCATGCTGAGGATCTCTTGTGGGTTTAATCTTAGGGGAGCCTAATTTTTAAGCTTTTAAACATTTTTAACAGTTTTTCCAGGCTGATTTTTGCGGTGTTCACTCTGACTTGGAGCAACATGAGAAGCCCTCAGTCGTGTTTATGTTCAGTCCATCAAAAGTTCTTCCTGAGCAATTTTGTCTTTTCTTTGCATCAGTTCCTTGCAGTGTAGACGCTCCTTACTAAGGAAAGGGCTGAAGACAGATTTGAGCTAAAGGTTTGAATTTTGGAGGGACAGCTGCCAGGCAGAAGTGTTTATAGAGGATATCAGGCAAGTGCACAGAATTCCCCAGCAGCGGATTGAGCAGAGGTACAATGGAATGATGCAGAATCACAAATTCCAAATCAAATTCCCAGAGCTGCCTGAGTGGGAAGGTGGGAGAACCAGCAGGAACAGAAATGCAAATGTGTGATTTCTCTTGCTGCTCTCCCAGGCCTTAGAGATGCAAAATAGCCTTTTTCTGTTCCTTGAAAATTGAGCATTACCTGGTTTACAACAGCAGGAATTGATTTGTTTCCATAGTTTTCAGTAGTAATAATATCTCAAGTATTGTTGCCAGTTAATAGGTATATGAATACTGTTCCATTATGGTTTTTACTCCAGATTTTGTATAATGTTCCTTTCAAAGATGCTGCTGCTTTTTCACTAGCAAAATGATTTTCTCTTCTTTTGGCTTTTT